>CM070774.1:122523919-122764880 GCA_036346955.1 Dipus sagitta
GGGGGAAGTTTTCTTCTATGATTTTGCTGAAGACTGCTGGGACCACTGCTGCTGGATCCACCACTGGAGCTGCCGCTGCTGGATCCGCCCCCGCTGATCCGCTGGAGCTGCCACTGCTGGATCCGCCCCTGCTGATCTGCTGGAGTTGCCACTGCTGGATCCGCGGCCGCTGAAGCCGCTGGAGCGGCCACTGATGGGTACACCGCCTCTGATCCGCTGGCGCTGCTGCTGCGGGATCTGCCTCTGCCGCTGAAGCCGCTGGAGCCTCTGCTGCTGGATTCACTGCCGCTGAAGCCGCTGTGGCCGGTGCTGGAGCAGCTGATGTTGGAGCTGGAGTCACGGCTTCCACTGCCGCTTCCACTGCCAGAGCCCGAGCCACCGCTGCCGGAGCCCGAGTCACCACTGCCAGAGCCCGAGTCACCGCTTCCGGATCCCGAGCCACCGCCGCCAGAGCCCGAGTCGCCGCTTCACCTGAAAGCCTTGGAAAAACAAAAACAAGGCAAACCATAAATCAGTAGACGGGAAGAAATAATAAAGATTAGGGCAGAAATTAATGAAATAGAAACGAAAAAAACAATCCAAAGAATTAATGAAACAAAGAGCTGGTTCTTCGAAATGATAAACAAGATTGATAAACACTTAGCAAATCTGACCAAAAGAAAGAGAGAAGAGACACAAATTAAAACAGATTACAAGAATATATCAGAAAGATCATTCACCCTGACCAAGTAGGCTTTATCCCAGAGATGCAGGGATGGTTCAACATATGCAAATCTATAAATGTTATACATTATATAAATGGGTTGAAGGTCAAAAATCACATGATCATCTCATTAGACGCAGAGAAAGGATTCTACAAAATCCAACATCCCTACATGATAAAAGTCCTACAGAGACTGGGAATAGAAGGAACATATCTCAATATAATAAAGGCTATCTATGACAAGCCTACAGCCAACATATTACTAAATGGGGAAAAACTGGAAGCTTTTCCACTAAAATCAGGAACAAGACAAGGGTGTCCCCTGTCCCCACTTTTATTTAATATAGTTCTGGAAGTCTTAGCCATAGCAATAAGGGAAGAGACATGCATAAAAGGGATACAAATCGGAAAGGAACAGGTCAAGTTATCATTATTTGCAGATGACATGATTCTATATATAAAGGATCCTAAAGACTCTACTAGCAAACTGTTAGAGCTCATAAAAACCTACATTCATGTAGCAGGATACAAAATAAATACACAGAAATCAGTAGCCTTCATATATGACAACAACAAACACACAGAGGATGAGATCAGAGAATCACTCCCATTCACAATTGCATCAAAAAAGAAAATAAAGTACTTTGGAATAAACCTAACCAAGGAAGTAAAGAATCTCTACAATGAGAACTTTAAAACACTCAAGCGAGAAATTGCAGAAGACACTAGGAAGTGGAAAAACATCCCTTGTTCCTGGATTGGAAGAATCAATATTGTGAAAATGGCAATCTTACCAAAAGCAATCTACACATTTAATGCAATCCCCATCAAAATTCCAAAGGCATTCTTCATTTAAATAGAAAAAACAATCCAAAAATTCATTTGGAATCACAAAAATCCTCGAATATCTAAAATAATACTGAGCAACAAAAATAAGGCTGGAGGTACCACTATACCTGATTTTAACCTATACTACAGAGCCATAGTAGCAAAAACAGCATGGTACTGGCACAAAAGCAGACTTGTAGATCAATGGAACAGAATAGATTACCCAAATGTAACCCCATGTAGCTATAGCCCCCTGATATTCGATAAAAATGCCAAAAATACTCATTGGAGAAAAGACAGCCTCTTCAGCAAATGGTGTTGGGAAAACTGGATACATATCTGTAGAAGGATGAAAATAGATTCTTCTCTTTCTCCATGCACAACAATTAAGTCCAAATGGATTAAAGACCTTAACATCAGACCTGAAACTCTGAAACTGCCAGAGGAAAAAGTAGGGGAAACCCTTCAACATATTGGTCTTGGCAAAGACTTTCTGAATACAACCCCAATTGCTCAGGCAATAAAACCACAGATTAACCACTGGGACCTCATGAAATTACAAAGATTTTGCACTGCAAAGGACACGGTGAAGAAAGCAAAGAGGCAACCTACAGAATGGGAAAAAATCTTTGCTAGCTGTATATCTGATAGAGGATTAATATCTAGGATATACAAAGAACTCAAGAAGTTAAATAATAAGGAATCAAACAAACCAATTAAAAAATGGGCTATGGAGCTAAATAGAGAATTCTCAAAGGAAGAAATACGAATGGCATATACGCATCTAAAAAAATGTTCTACATCCCTAGTCATCAGGGAAATGCAGATTAAAACTACTTTGAGATTCCATCTCACTCCTGTCAGATTGGCTACCATCATGAAAACAAATGATCATAAATGTTGGCGGGGATGTGGAAAAAGAGGAACCCTTCTACACTGTTGGTGGGAATGCAATCTGGTCCAGCCATTGTGGAAATCGGTGTGGAGGTTCCTAAAACAGCTAAAGATTGATCTACCATATGACCCAGCTATAGCACTCCTAGGCATATATCCTAAGGACTCATCTCATTTCCTTAGAAGTACATGCTCAACCATGTTTATTGCTGCTCAATTTATAATAGCTGGGAAATGGAACCAACCTAGATGTCCCTCAACTGATGAGTGGATAATGAAGATATGGCACATTTATACAATGGAGTTTTACTCAGCGGTAAAGAAAAATGAAGTTATGAAATTTGCAGAAAAGTGGATGGATCTGGAAAGTGAGGTAACCCAGGCCCAGAAAGCCAAGCGCCACATGTTCTCCCTCATATGTGGATCTTAGCTACAGATGATTGGGCTTCTGTGGGAGAAGGAAAAAACTCAGTAGCAGAGGCCAGTAAGTTAAAAAGGGAGATAGAAAGGGAAGAGAAAGAAAAAGGGGAAGGGCTTTTATTAGGTTGGTATTGTATATATGTAAGTAGAAAGATTGAGATGGGGAGGGGATATGATGGAGAATGGAATCTCAAAGGGGAAACGGGGCGAGGGTAATACCATGGGATATTTTTTATAATCATGGAAAATATTAATAAAAATTGAGAAAATAAAAAAAATAAATTATAAAAAAAAGAAAACTAACAGTGAATTCATAGGAATAGAGGCTGCGTGTATACTAACAACATGCCCCATTGAAAACTAACCATGAATTCAATGTTCTGCCATCTTATTTTCTAGTAACAACGTTTCCCTTCACAAACGAACAGTGAATTCAAAGTTCTTTAAGCTACTTATCTAAGACAAATCTTTCCTAATGAAAACTAACAGTGAATTCCTAGGAATAGAAGGTGCTTGTGTACTACGACCTTTTCCCATTGAAAACTAACAGTGGGTTCATCGCAATAGAAGCTGCTTGTATACTGAGAGCGTTTCCCAGTGAAAAATTACCTTAAATTCAATATTCTGCAATCATAATGTCTAGTAAGAACATTTCCCGTGGCAAAAAACCAGTGAATTGAAAGACCTTTAAGCTACTTATCCGTGACAAACGTTTACTATTGAAAAATAACAGTGAATGAATAGGAATAGAAGATGCTTGTGTACTATGTACGTTTCCCAATGAAAACTAACTGTGAATTCAATATTCTCCAATCCTATTGTCTGGCAACAACACTTCCTGTGGCAAATAACAGGGAATTGAAAGTTCTTAAACTACTTATCTGCGACAAACTTTTGCTACGGAGAATTAACATCAAATTCATAGCAATGGAAGCTGCTTGTATACTAAGACCATTTCAAATTGAAAACTAACCGTGAGTTCAATATTCCACAATCCTATTGTCCAGTAACAACATTTCCCCTCACAAACTACCAATGAATTGAAAGCTCTTTAAGCTACTTATATGTGAGTAACGTTTCTCATTGAAAACAAACTGTGGATTCATAGGAATAGAAGCTGCTTGTTCACTAAGACGGAATCCCACTGAAAACTAACAGTGTATTCATTGGGATAGAAGCTGGTTGTATACTAAAAACTTTTCCCATTCTAAACTAACCATGAATTCAATGTTCTACAATCCTGTTGTCTAGTAACAACTTTTCCTGTGGCAAACTACCAGTGAATTGAAAGTTCATTAAGCTACTTATCTGTGAGAAATGATTCCTATTGGAATCTAACTGTGATTTCATAGGAATAGAACCGGACTGTATACTGAGTATGTGCCCAAATGAAAACTAACAGTGAATTCACAGGAAAAGAAGCTACTTGTATACTAAGAATGATTCCCATTGAAAACTAACCGTGAATTCAATGTTTTTCAATCCTATTGCCTAGTAACAACATTTCCTGAGGCAAACTACCAATGAATTGAAAGTTCTCTAAGCTACTTATCTGCGAGAAATGATTCCTATTGGAAACTAACTGTGATTTCATAGGAATAGAACCGGCCTGTATACTGAGTTTGTGTCCCAATGAAAACTAACAGTGAATTCACAGGAATAGAAGCTACTTGTATACTAAGAATGATTCCCATTGAAAACTAACCGTGAATTCAATGTTCTTCAATCCTATTGCCTAGTAACAACGTTTCCTGAAGCAAACTACCAGTGAATTGAAAGTTCTTTAAGCTACTTATCTGCGAGAAATGTTTCCTATTGGAAACTAACAGTGAATTCACAGGAATACAATGTGCCTGTGTACTGAGATTGTTTCCCAATGCAAACTAACAATGAAATCACAGGAACAGAAGCTGCTTGTAAACTGCGAACATTTCCCATTGAAAACTAACCATGAATTCAAAGTTCTGCCATCTTATTGTCTAGCAAAAACATTTCCCGTCACAAACTAACAGTGAATTGAAAGTTCTTTAAGGTAGTTATCTGCAACTAAACTTTCCCATTGCAAACTAAGAGTGGATTCATAGAATACGAGCTGCTTGTATACTAAGACCATTTCCCAGTAAAAAATACCGTGCATTCAATGTTCTACAATCATACTGTCCAGTAAGAATATTTCCCGTGGCAAACTACCAGTGAATTGAAAGTCCTTTAAGCTACTTATCTATGACAAACGATTCCTATTGAAAAGTAACAGTGAATGCATAGGAATAGAAGATGCTTCTATACTAGATACGTTTCCCAATGAAAACTAACCGTGAATTCAATGTTCTGCAATCCCCTTCTCTAGTTACAACTTTTCCCTTGGCAAACAAACAGTGAATTGAAAGTTCTTTCAGCTACTTATCTGCAAAAAACGTTTCCTTTTGAAAACTAACAGTGTATTCATAGGTATAGAAGCTGCTTGCATAGTAGGACCATTTACCTTTGAAAACTAACAGTGAATTCATAGGAATAGAAGGTGCTTGTATACTAAGTGTGTTTCCCAATGAAAACTAGGTGTGCATTCAGTGTTCTACAATCTTTTGTCTGGAAACAGCATTTCCCGTGGCAAACTAACTGTGAAATGAAAGTCGTTTAAGATACTTCTCTGTGACAAAGGTTACCTTTTGAAAAGTAACAGTGGATTCATAGGAATAGAAGCTGATTTTATACTATGACCATTTCCATTGAAAACTAACCAAGAATTGAATATTCTATAATCCTATTTCCTTGTGACAACATTTCCTGTGGCAAACTAACAGTTAATTGAAAGTTCTTTAAGCTACTTATGTACGACAAATGTTTCCTATTGAAAACTAACAGTGAATTCATAGGAATAGAAGCTGCTTGCATAGTTAGAACGTTTGCCATTGGAAACTAAACGTGAATTCAATGTTCTGCCATCTTATTGTCTAGTAACAACATTTCCCGTCACAAACTAACAGTGAATTCAAAGTTCTTTAAGCTACTTATCTGCGACAAATCTTTCCTAATGAAAACTAACAGTGAATTCATAGGAATAGAAGGTGCTTGTGTACTACGACCTTTTCCCATTGAAAACTAACAGTGGATTCATTGGAATAGAAGCTGCTTGTATACTGCGAGCGTTTCCCAGTGAAAAATTACCGTGAATTCAATATTCTGCAATCATAATGTCTAGTAAGAACATTTCCCGTGGCAAAAAACCAGTGAATTGAAAGACCTTTAAGCTACTTATCTGTGACAAACATTTACTATTGAAAAATAACAGTGAATGAATAGGAATAGAAGATTCTTGTGTACTATGTACGTTTCCCAATGAAAACTAACCGTGAATTCAATATCCTCCAATCCCGTTGTCTGGTAACAACACTTTCCTGTGGCAAATAAACAGGGAATTGATAGTTCTTAATCTACTTATGTGCGACAAACTTTTGCTATTGAAAACTAACAGCAAATTCATAGCAATGGAAGCTGCTTGTATATTAAGAATGTTTCCCATTGCAAACTAACAGTGAATTCAATGTTCTACAATACTACTGTCTAGTAACAATATTTCCCATGGCAAACTACCAGTGAATTGAAAGTTCTTTAAGCTACTTTTCTGCGACAAATGTTTCCTATTGAAAACTAACAGTGTATTCATCGGAATAGAAGCTGCTTGTATACTAAAAACGTTTCTGTTTCTAAACTAACCGTGAGTTCAATGTTCTTCAATCCCACTGTCTAGTAACAACATTTCCTGTTGCAAAGTACCAGTGTATTGAAAGTCCTTTAAGTTACTTGTCTGCGACAAACGTTTCCTATTGAAAACTAAGAGTGAATTCATTGGAGTAGAAGCTGCTTGTACACTAAGTACGTTTCCCATTTCCGTGAATTCAATGTTCTACAATCCCATTGCCTAGTAACAACATTTCGCCTGGCAAACTAAGAATGAATTGATAGTTCTGTATGCTATTTTTCTGCGACAAATGTTTCCTATTGAAACGTAACAGTGAATTCATAAGAGTAGAAGCTGATTGTATACTTACACTGTTTCCCATTGAAAACTAACATTAATTAATGGGAATCGAAGCTGCTTGTGCACTATGAACATTTCCCATGGAAAACTAACCGTGAATTCATTTTTCTACAATCCTACTGTCTAGTAACATCATTTCTTGTGGGAAACTACCAGTGAATTGAAAGTTCTTTAAGCTACTTATCTGCGACAAATGTTTCCTATTGCATAGTAACAATGGAATCACAGCAATAGAAGCTGATTGCATACTAAGACCATTTCTCATTGAAAACTAACTTTGAGTTCAATATTCCACAATCCTACTGTCCAGTAACAACATTTCCCATCACAAGCTACCAATGAATTGAAAGCTCTTTAAGCTGCTTATATGTGACTAACGTTTCTCATTGAAAGCTAACTGTGAATTCATAGGAATAGAAGCTGCTTGTTCACTAAGACGGAATCCCACTGAAAACTAACAGTGTATTCATCGGGATAGATGCTGGTTGTATACTAAAAACTTTCCCCATTCTAAACTAACCGTGAATTCAATGTTCTACAATCCTGTTGTCTGGTAACAATTTTTCCCATGGCAATCTACCAGTGAATTGAAAGTTCTTTAAGCTACTTATCTGCGAGAAATGATTCCTACTGGAAACTGACTGTGATTTCATAGGAATAGAACCGGCCTGTATACTGAGTTTGTGTCCCAATGAAAACTAACAGTGAATTCATAGGAATAGAAGCTGCTTATATACTAAGAATATTTCCCATTGAACACTAACTGTGAATTCAATGTTCTGCCATCTTATTGTCTAGTAACAACATTCCCCTCAAAAACTAAGAGTGAATTGAAAGTTCTTTAAGCGACTTATCTGCGACAAACTTTTCCTATTGAAAACTAACAGTGAATTCATAGGAACAGAAGCTGTTTGTATACTAAGTACATTTCCCATTGAAAACTAACCATGAATTCAATGTTCTACAAAGCTGTTGTCTAATAACAACATTTCCCGTGGCAAACTAACAGTGAATTGAAAGTTCTTTAAACTACATATCTGCGAGAAAAGTTGCCTATTGAAAATTAACAGTGGATTCATAAAAATAGAAGCTGCTTGTATACTAAGACCATTTCCCATGCAAGACTAACAGTGATGTTCATATTCTACAATCCTACTGTCTAGTGACTGTATTTCAAATGGCAAACTAGGAGTGAATTGAAAATTCTTTAAGCAACTATGTATTGGAAATTTTTCCTATTGGAAAACAACAATGTATTCTCAGGAATAGAAGCTGAATGTATGCTAAGTCTGTTTCCCAATGAAAACTCACAGTGAATTCACAGGAATAGAAGATGCTTGTATAGTAAGACCTTTTTGCAATCCAAACCAACTGTGAATTCATAGGAATCGAAGCTGCTTGTTTGCAAAGAACGTTTCCCATTGAAAACTAACCGTGAATTCAATGTTCTCTTATCATATTGTCTACTACCAACATTTCCCTTGACAAACTAACAGTGAATTGAAAGTTGTTTAAGCTACTTATCTGTGACAAATGTTTCTAATGAAAACTAACAGGGAATTCATAGGGATGGAAGCTGCTTGTATACCAAGAATATTTCAAATTGGAAACTAAACGTGAATTCAAGGTTCTACAATCCTACTGTCTACTAACAACATTTCCCATGGCAAACTTCCAATGAATTGAAAATTCTTTAACCTACTTATGTACGACAAATGTTTCCTATTGAAAACTAACAGTGTATTCACAGGAATAGAAGCTGCTTGTACACTAAGACGGTTTCCCATTGAAAACTAACACTGCATTCATAGGAATAGAAGGTTCTTGTGTACTAAGAAAGTTTCCCATTGAAAATTAACCTTGAATTCAATGTTCTACAAACCTATTGTCTAGTAACAACATTTTACATGGCAAACTAACAGTGAATTGAAAGTTTTTTAAGCTACTTATCTGCGACAAACCTTTCCTTTGAACACTAAGAATCCATTCATAGGAATGGAAGCTGCTTCTCTACTAAGACTGTTTCCCATTGAAAACTAACAGTGAATTCTTAGGAATGGAAGTTGCTTGTATACTAAGAACGTTTCCCATTGGAAACTAACCATGAATGCAATGTTCTACAATCCTACTGTCTAGTAACAACATTTCCCATGGCAAACTACCAGTGAATTGAAAATTCTTTAAGCTACTTATGTACAACAAGCTTTTCCTATTGAAAACTAATGGTGTATTCATAGGAATAGACACTGCATATATACTAAGTACGTTTCCCATTGGAAACTAACTGTAAATTCAATGTTCTACAATCCTATTGTCTCGTAACAACATTTCCCCTGGCAAACTACCAGTGAATTGAAAGTTATTTAAGCTACTTATCTGCGACAAATGTTTCCTACTGGAAACTAACAGTGAATTCATAGGAATAGAGGCTGGCTGTATACTAGGACTGTTTCCCAATGAAAACTAACAGTATATTCATAGGAATATAAGCTAATTGCATACTAAGAACGTAGTAACAATATTTCCCGCGGCATACTAACCAAGAAGTGAAAGTTTGTTAAGCTACATATGAGCGACAAAAGTTTCCTATTAAACACTAACTGTGAAATCATAGGAATAGAAGGTGCTTGTATACCAAGACTGTTTCCCATTGAAAACTAACAGTGAATTCATAGGAATGGATTCTGCTTGCATACTGAGTACGTTTACTTTTGAAAACTGACCGTGAATTCAATATTCTAGAATCCGACTGTCTAGTAACAACATTTCTCATGGCAAACTAACAGTGAATTGAAAGTTCTTTAAGCTACTTATGAGCGACAAATGTTTCCTATTGAAAACTAACAGTGAATTCATAGGAGTAGAAGCTGCTTGTATACTAAGTAAGTTTCCCAATGACAACTAACATGAATTCGCAGGAATGGAACCTGCTTGTGTACTAAGAACGTTTCCTGTTGAAAATTAACAGTGAATTGAATGTTATACAATCCCACTGTTTAGTAACAACATTTCCTGTGGCAAATGAACAGTGAATTGAAACTTCTTTAACCTACTCATCTGCGACAAAAGTTTCCTATTGAAAACTAACTGTAGATTCATAGCAGTAGAAGGTGATTGCATACTAAGGTCATTTCCCATTGGAAACCTACCGTGAATTCAATATTCTATAATCCTATTTTCTAGTAACAACATATCCTATCGCAAACTACCAGTGAATTGAAAGTTCTTTAACCTACTTCTCTGTGACAGACGTTTCCCATTGAAAACTAACAGTGAATTCACAGGAATAGAAGCTACTTGTGTACTAAGAACATTTCTCATTGAAAATTAACTGTGAATTCAATGTTCTCCATTCCTATCCTCTAGTAACAACATTTCCCGTGGCAAACTAACAGTGAATTGAAAGTTTTATTTAGGTAATGATTTGGGACAAACATTTCCTTTATGTACTAACAATGAATTCATAGGAATGGAATCTGCTTGTATGCTAAGAACGTTTCCCATTGAAAACTAACCATGAATTCAATCTTCTACAATCTTTTTTTCTATTAATATGATTTTTTTTCTTTATTAGTTAGTCTTGTATTCAGCAAATACAGTCAGTTTGGTACCATTATTAGGCTCATCCGTGACCTGCCCCCTCCCCTTGGCCCTTCCTTGTTGAGGTATATGGGTCATGCATTGTGGAGTTAGCACACAGTTATGGGTAAGCTAAATGTCTCTGCATATCATGACCCAACATGTGGCTCTGACATTCTTTCCGCCCCCTCTTCCACAAAATTTCCTTGAGCCATGTTGGGTTCATTTTTGGTCTGCTTCAGTGATGAGGTGTTGGGGGCCTCTGAGGCTCTGGCTCTCTGATTTGGTAGGAGTTGATTTTTCTCTGTGCTGATCTCCTTCCCCCTTGTGCTGGTATCCGGTTCATCAGGAAAACAGCCTCCTTGCTACATTCTCCAATTTTTCTCAGCTTCAGCCGGGGCCCTTTTGAGGTATGATGGGGTGGCTCTCCTCTTAGGATCTACATCTATCTGAAAAAGAGAAGCAGATTCTCCAACGGAGAGTAAGTTAGCACCAGGACAAATGAGATAACCCTTACGTTTTTTATACAGAATTTAATAGGTGTAGGACCTCTTGTAGCCCACAGTTGATGGTAGCTTGATATTGGAGAGTGGGCTTATGTTTGGATATGGTTCTGACTTGTTTCCCAGCTCCAGCTATGGGTCCCATACCAGTGAGGGAATCAGTTAGCCGAATTAAGAGCAGTTGGTTCCCGACCATGGCTGTGTGCCACCACTGCACTTGTGTGGGAATCCCAACAAGGTATTTACTGCTAAGTGTGTTAGACCAGGCATTTCTTCGACAGATAGTGGTCATTTTCCCCCAATCGCCCATGTAGCACCTTCTGGCACTAGACGCGCTGACTGTCTGGGGACTGATTCTCTTCCAACTTCCAGCCATGCCATCTTGATTTGCATCTCAATCACATAAGGTGTCTTCAGCTGTAGGGTCTTACCACTAGCCTGTGGTGGGTCATCAAGTACTCTGACAGAAATCTGTCTGTCTTTTATGAAACCTTGTAGGTCTCTCTGATCAAAAGCTCATTGCGGATGATAGCCCCATGCTGGTTCTGGGAGTTACAGGTCAGTGCCCACTAAGAAAATGAGTAAAAAGATAACTAATATAAAAGAGTTAGAGATAAGAGAGAGAGAGAGAGTGAGAGGGGAAGTGAGGGAGGGAAGATGTAGAAGATTAAGGTTAGTCTTGATCTTACCCTCTCCAGTGTCTTGTGGTTCAGGTGTTCTCTATAATGGCCTAGTGAAGGAACAGCCATTTTGTCTGTCTTTTAGTAAGTAGAAAACTATGGTACCATTGCCATTTGGGTCTAGATTTGTGTTTCCCGCCCCTTAGATGCCCTCCCCTCCCTCCCCATCCATCCTAGTGTCTAGTCCAGGAGATGCTTGCTGGGTATGTAAGGTATCTTGGGTAGATTCACTTTAGGTGCTGTAGATGGGTGAGAGTATGTGGCGATTTTTTTTCTGTGATTTTGTATGTTCACTGAGAATGATCTGTTCCAGGTTCAACCATTTTCCTCAAATTTCATGGTGTCATTTTTTCCTACTGCTGTATAGAATTCCATTGTGTAGATATACCACATCTTAGTTATCCATTCTACTAGTGATGGACATCTGGGTTGATTCCAGCACTTAGCTATTACAAATTGAGCCTCTATAAACATGGTTGAGCAAATCTCTCTAGCCTGTGGTTTGAAGGTTTTAGGGTAGTTGCCCAGTAAGGGAATAACTGGGTTTGTTGGTATCTCTATAGTCAGCTTTTTCAGAAGTCTCCATATTGCTTTCCAAAGTGGTTGTACCTTCCTACATTCCCACCAACAGTGGATGACTGTTCCTACTTCTCCACATCCTTGCCAGCATTTATTTTTATTTGATTTGTTGATGTTTGCTATCCTTATTGGGGTAAGGTGGAATCTCCTAGTTGTTTTAATTTGCATTTCTCTGATGATGAGGGATGATGAACATTTTCTTAGGTGTATGTTTGCCATTTCTATTTCTTCCTCTGTAAACTGCCTGTTCAGCTCTTTGCCCCATTTTGTGAGTGGGGTGTTTGACTTCTTATTGTTTAGATTTTTGAGTTCTTTGTAGATTCTAGAGATTAGGCCTCTATCAGTTGGATCACCCGCAAATATTTTCTCCCATTCTGTGGGTGATCTATTGCCTTTGCTTATTGTTTGCTTGTCTGTAAAGAAACTCTTCAGCTTCATGTGATCCCATTGGTTGAGTGACAGTTTAAGTTCATGAGCTCCTGGGGTTTTGTTCCGGAAGTCTTTTTCCATTCCTATATCATGGAAAGTACTTCCTAAATTTTTTTCCAGTAGTATTCGACTTTCTTGTCTTATATTGAGATCTTTGATCCATTTGGACTTGAGTGTAGTGCATGGTGAAATGTGTGGATCAAGTTTCAGTTTCCTGCATATAGTTATCCAGTTTGTCCAGCACCATTTGTTGAAGATGCTGTCTTTTTTCCAGCCTATATCGTTTGGGTCTTTATCGAATATCAAGTAGCTATAGTTGCTTGACCCAAAGTCCGGTCCTCAAGTCTATTCCATTGATCTATACTCCTTTTTTTCTTATGTCAGTACCATGCTGTTTTTATTTCTGTGGCTTTGTATTATAGCTTTAGATCAGGTATGGTGATGCCTCTAGAGGTATTTCTTTTGCTGAGGATATGTTTGGAAAATCGAGGCCTTCTGCCTTTCCATATGAAATTTGAGATCATTTTTTCTATCTCTGTGAAGAACACTGTAGGGATTTTAATTGGAATTGCAATAAGTCTGTATATTGCCTTTGGTAGGATTGTCATCTTCACAATGTTAATTCTGCCTATAAAGGAACATGGGAGGTCTTTCCTTTTTCACAAGTCCGCCTCAATTTCATTTTTGAGTGTTTTTAGGTTTTCGTTGTATAGATCTTTCACTTCCTTGATTAACGTTATTCCAAGGTGTTTTTTTTCTTGCAATTGAAAATGGGACTATGTCCCTTATTTCTTTCTCTGTATCTTTGTCATTTGCATATAGGAAGGCTACTGATTTTTGTGCATTGATTTTGTATCCTGCTACTTTGCTATAGGAGTTAATCACCTTCAGGAGTTTTGGGATGGTGTCTCTCGGGTCTCTTACATATATAATCATGTCATCAGCGAATAAAGCTAACTTAACTTCTTCCTTTCCAAATTGTATCCCTTTTATTTCTTTCTCCTGTCTTATTGCTTGAGCTAGGACTTCCAGTATTATATTGAAAAGCAGAGGTGAGAGTGGACAACCCTGTCTTGTTCCTGATCTTAATGGGAATTCCTCCTGTCTTTCTCCATTAAGTATTATTTGCGCCTTAGGAGCTTCGTATATTGCCTTTATTAGGTTGAGATATGAACCAACCATGCCAATTCTCTCCATTGTTTTGTACATGAAGTGATGTTGAATCTTGTCAAAGGCCTTTTCTGCATCTATCGAAATGATCATGTGGTTTTTATGTTTAACCTTGTTTATGTGGTGTATTACATTGACAGATTTCCATATGTTGAACCACCCCTGTGTTCCTGGAATGAATCCCACTTCGTCAAGGTGGATAATGCTTTTGAAGTGTTGTTGGATTCGGTATGCAAGGATTTTGTTTGGGATCTTTGCATCTATATTCATCAGGGAAATAGTTCGGTAGTTTTCTTTTGTTGTGGCATCTCTGCCTGGTTTTGGAATTAGGGTGATGCTAGCTTCATAAAAGGAGTTGGGTAGCTTTCCCTGTTCAACAATTGTGTGGCACAGTTTGAGGAAGATTGGTTTGAGTTCTTCCATGAAGGTTTGATAGAATTCAGCTGAGAAGCCATCTGGTCCTGGACTCTTCTTTTTTGGGAGGTTTGTTATTATTTTTTCAATTTCCATGAGTGTGATGGTTTGATTGAGATGATTAATCTGCTCTGTGTTTAGCTTTGGAAGATGGTATTGCGTCCAAGAATTTATCCATCTCCTCCACATTATCCAGTTTTGTGGAGTAGAGGTTTTTGAAATAAGTCCTGATGATTCTCCCAATATCACTTATGTCTGTTGTGATCTCTACTTTTTCATTTTGAATTTTGTTAATTTGAAGCTTCGCCTTCATTTGCTTGATCAGATTGGCCAGGGGTTTGTCAATCTTGTTTATTTTTTCAATGAACCAGCTGTTTGTTTTGGCAATTGTCTTAATTGTTTCCTTCGTTTCCAGTTCATTGATTTCTGCTCTGATTTTAATTATTTCTTTCCTTCTGGAGCTCTTTGGGTTGGATTTTTCTTGTTTTCCTAGTGCCTTTAGGTGGATGGTTAGGTTTTTGATTTGAGATCTTTCTGTCTTTTTTATTAAGGCATTTAGTGCTGTGAATTTTCCCCTGAGGACCGCCTTCATTGTGTCCCATAAGTTTTAGTACGATGTGTTCTCATTGTCGTTCCATTACAGAAATTTTGCAATTTCATTTTTTATTTCATCCACTATCCATTTATTGTTTTAAAGTGTGCTGTTCAGTTTCCAGGTGCCATTGGGATTCTTGGTGGGTCTTTTGTTGTTGATTTCTAGCCATATAGCATTGTGATATGATATCATGTAGGGAATTATGTCAATCTTCCTAAATATGTGGAGGCAGTCTTTGTGACCCAACATATGGTCTATTTTAGAGAATGTTCCATGGGCTGCTGAGAAGAATGTGTAATCTGTGGATTTGGGACGGAAGGTTCTGTAGATATCCGTTGGGTCTAAGTGATCTATGGTTTTGTTGAGCTCTCTCACTTCCATGTTGAATTTCTGTTTGGATGATCTGTCTATTACTGATAATGGTGTATTGAAGTCCCAGCTATGATGGTGTTTGTGGTTATTTCTGTTTTATTGTCAATTAGGTTTTGTTTTATGAACTGTGGTGCCCCTGTGTGTGGTGCATACAGATTTATAATTGTAATATCCTCTTGATGGATCGTTCCCTTGATAAGTAAGAAGTGGCCTTCTTTGTCTTTTTTGATTATTTTTGGTTAGAAATCTATTTTATCCGATGTTAATATAGCTACACCTGCTTGTTTCTTATTCCCATTTTCTTGGAATACTGTTTTCCACCCTTTCACCCTGAGGAGATGTCTCTCTTTAATGGTGAGGTGGGTTTCTTGAAGGAAACAGATTGAGTGGTCTAATTTTTTGACCCATCCTGTTAGCTTGTGTTTCTGGATGGGTGAATTAAGGCCATTAATATTTAGGTTAATGACTGTGAGATTTGATTTGATCCCTGCCATATTGTGATGGTAAATGTGGGTTGCTGTTTTCATGGACGTTGAAGTTTTTTGTGCCGACTCTGAGTTTGGTTGTTGTGATCTCCTTCTTGTAGGCAATTGTGTTTGATTATTTTTTTCTTCTCTGTGGAGAATTACCTGACATACTCTCTGTAGGTTTCGTTTTGTGTTCATATAATTGTAAATCTGAGTTTTGTCATGGAATGTTTTTCTTTCACCATCTATTATGAGGGATACTTTTGCTGGGTAGAGTAGTTTGGGTTGGAAGCCATAGGTTCTTAGACTTTGCAGTGTTTCATTCCAGGCCCTTCTATCTTTCAGGGTTTCCATTGAGAAGTCTGAAGTAATTCTGATTGGGTTACCTTTGAAGGTGGTGTGCTGTTTTTCCCTAGCTGCTTTTAGGATTTTCACTTTGGTGTCAATGTTTAGAGTCTTAATGATAATATGTCTTGGAGAGTTTCTCCTTTGGTCCAGTCTGTTTGGAGTTCTATTGGATTCTTGTATCTTGATGGGCCTTTCTTTTAAGAGACTGGGGTTGTTTTCTTCAATTATTTTGTTAAATAAGTTCTCCATGCCTTTGGTCTGAATTTCTTCTCCTTCTGGTATTCCAATGATGCTGATATTAGGACATTTAAGTGTATCCCACAATTCCCTCATGTTCTGTGCACAGGAGCTTTTGAACCTACTGAAATTTTTGAACTCTCTAACTGTTTCTTCCATCTTGTCTTCCAGATCAGAGTGTCTATCCTCCACTTGGCTGACTCTATTCTTGAGAGCGTCTAGCGAGTTGTGGACTTGTTCAATTATGTTTGCTGTTGTCTACTACTTTTCTATGTATAATTTCCATCCCTCTGTCAAGCTCCCTTTTCACATCATTTTCTGATTTTCTTGATGATTCTTGGAGTTCATTCTTGCATTTCTTTATGTCTTCATTTACCATGGCCAGCTGATTTTTTAGGACTTCTTTTTTTTTCACTCTCCCTCAAATCTCTTAACTCTCTTTGAAGTCCTTCCAATTTCTTATCTATTAGTTCTAGTTTAGTGATGGCAACATCCACACGATTATTGGCGCTTTGTTTCTTTCCTTCAAGTTCTACCAGTAGGTTGGTCAGGGTTGCATTGCTCATAGCTTTAATTTGGTGTTCTGGTCCTATTGGTTCTTCTATGTTTTGGTTAGATGTATTCATTGTGGGACTGAGTGATCTACCTGGATTTTCTTGCATTTGATTTTTCATGTTATTTCTTTTGCGCAGTGTTCTGCCCATGACAGTGTATGGGCAGGTAGGTGGGCATATCAGCCTGGGCTCAAGGAAAATGGGAATCTTATGCAGCCCGAGGCAGTTGCCAAGCAGCCTGTGCTTTGGCTCTCACTTCCCAAAGGCGCCTATCTACTGCCTGACAGGGTGGCCAAAGTTGCGTGAGTTCTCAAGCAGTAATATGCCAAAGCTGTCTGCATTCGAGCTAGGAGTTGCACTGAGGCACCAAGCACAGAAGCTGCTCGAACTCTGGCTGGGAACACTGGGACCCGGAAGTAGTCTGCACTCCCCTGCCACAGGACAGTGGCGGACGGCCGACGTTACAGACAGGTAGGGGATGACACCGGAGCTGGCATGAGTGAGAGACACAGTCTAAGCTTGCGTGGCACCTGCTGTGGGACAGGGCTAGCTCAGGAAGTGGGCGAGTGGATGAGTGTGTGGAGCAGTCTAAGCTTCCGCATGTAGGGAACAATCGGCACGCGGTGGCAGTAGTGCCAGAGTCGGCATAGCAGCAGCGGCGGGGGGTTGCTCTGAACATGGCGGTATTTGGGGTGAGGGGTGGCTACCCGCCCGCGAGGGGATCCGCGATTCCCTGTTTCCCCGCCTCGGTGCCCTTCCATATTTCTCTCCTGTAAAAGCCACTATGTACACTTCATATCTTGCATTCACTGGGATTTGCAGCGCATCTAGGCGGTCTCCGTCTTGGCCAGAAGTGGACAAACGTTTCTTATTGAAACCTAACAGTGAATTCATAGTAGAGGGTGCTTGTATACTAACACCGTTTCCCATTGAAAACTGAGAGTGAATTCATAAGAATAGCTGCTTGTATACTAAGAACATTTCCCACTGAAAATTAACCGTGCTTTAATATGCAACATTCACGCTGTCTAGTTAAAGCGTTTCCTGTGGCAAACTATTGGCGAATTGAAAGTTCTTTAAGCTACCTATCTGAGACAAACGTTTCCTTTTGAAAACTAACAGTGAATTCATAGGACTTGAAGCTACTTGTATACTAAGTATGTTTCCCAAAGAAAACTAACGTTGAATTCAGTGTTCTACAAACCTGTTGTCTAGTAACAACATTTCCTGTGGCAAAGTACCAGTGAATTGAAAGTTCATTCAGCTACTTATCTGCAACAAACATTTCCTACTGAAAATAACAGTGGATTTATGAGAATAGAAGCTGCTTGTATACTAAGACCGTTTCCCATTGAAAACTAACCATGAATTCTATGTTATGCCATCCTGTTGTCTAGAAACAACATTTCCCATGGCAAACTAACAGAGAATTGAAAGTTGTTCAAGCTACTTATCTGCGAGAAAGGTTTCCTAATGAAAAGTAACAGTGGATTTATAGGAATAAAAACAGCTTGTATACTAAGACCGTTTCCCACTGAAAACTAACAGTGAATTCAATGTTCAATGATCATACTGTCTAGTAAGAACATTTCTAGTGGCAAACTACCAGTGAATTGAAAGTTCCTTAAGTTACTTATCTGAGGAAAATATTTCCTATTGAAAACTAACAGTGAATTCATAGGACAAGAAGCTGCATGTATACTATGTATGTTTCCCATTGAAAACTAATCATGAATTCAATGTTCTACAATCCTACTGTCTAGTTCCAGCATTTCCTGTGGCAAAATAACAGTGAATTGCAAGTTCTTTAAGCTACTTATCTCCAACAAACATTTCCTATTGAATCCTAACAGTGAATTCATATTAGAAGCTGCTTGTAAACTAACAATGTTCCCCATTGAAAACTAACCGTGAATTCAATGTTCTACAATCCTATTGTCTAGTAACAAAAGTTCCCCTGGCAAAATAAAAGTGAATTGAAAGTTCTTTAAGCTACTTTTCTACGACAAAAGACTGCTATTGAAAACTAGCTGGGAACTCATACGAATAGAAGCTGCTTGTATAGTAAGACCGTTTCCCATTGAAAACTAACAGTGAAATCACAGGGATAGAAGCTGATTGTATACTAAGAACGTTTCCCATTGAAAATTAACAGTGAATTCAATGTTCTACAATCCTATTGTCTAGTAACAACATTTCCCGTGGCAAACTAACAGTGAATTGAAAGTTCTTTAAGCTACTGATCTGCGACACACGTTTCCTGTTGAAAACTAACAGTGAATTCATAGGAATAGAAGCTGCATGTACACTAAGACCTTTTCCCATTGAAAACTTTCAGTGAATTCACAGTAATAGAAGCTGCTTGTATACTAAGAACGATTCCCTTTGAAAATAAACCTTGAATTCAATGTTCAACAATCACAGTGTCTAGTAAGAACATTTCCCGTGGCAAACTACCAGGGAATTGAAAGTTCTTTAAGCTACCTAACGGAGACAAACTTCCTATTGGAAACTAACATTGAATTCATAGGACTAAAAGCTGCTTGTATACTAAATACATTTCCCGTTGAAACCTAACCTTAAATTCAGTGTTCTACAATAATATTTCTAGTAACTACATTTCCCATGGCAAAATAACAGTGAATTCAAAGTTATTTAAGCTACTTATCTGCGACAAATATTTCCTACTGAAAACTGACAGTGAATTCATAGGAATAGAAGCTGCTTGTATACTGAGAACGTTTCCCATTGAAAACTAACCGTGAATTCAATGTTCTACAATCTTTTTGTCTAGTAAAAACATTTCCCGTCACAAACTAACAGTGAATTGAAAACAACAGTGGATCCATTGGCATAAATGCTGCTACTGAATACTGACAGTGAATTCATAGGAGTAGAATCTTCTTGTATACTAAGTATGTTCCCATTGATTACTACCATGAATTCAGTGCTCTACAATCCTATTGTCAGTAACAACATTACCCATGGCAAACTACAGTGAATTGAAAGTTCTTTCAGCTACTTATTGCGACAAAGTTTCCATTGAAAACTCACAGTGAATTTATAGGAATAGAAGCTGCTGATACTACGAAGGTTTCCTTGAAAATTACCGTGAATCAATGTCTACATCTTATTGTCTAGGAAGAATTTCCCCTGGCAAACTACCAGTGAATTGAAAGTTCTTTAAGCTACTGATCTGCGACAAAGTTTCTAATGGAAACTAAGATACAAGTGATATTCTTAGAATAGTAAGTGCTTTATATTAAGAACATTCCCATAAAACTAACCGTGAATTCAAATTCAAAAACATATTGTCTAGAAAAATTCCTTTGGCAAACTAACAGTGAATTAAAAGTTCTTTAAGCTACTTATTTGTGACAAACTGTTCCTACTGAATACTGACAGTGAATTCATAGGAGTAGAATCTTCTTGTATACTAAGTATGTTCCCATTGATTACTAACCATGAATTCAGTGCTCTACAATCCTATTGTCTAGTAGCAACATTACCCATGGCAAACTAACAGTGAATTGAAAGTTCTTTCAGCTACTTATTGGCGACAAAGTTTTCCAATTGAAAACTCACAGTGAATTTATAGGAATAGAAGCTGCCTGTATACTACGAAGGTTTACCATTGAAAACTTACCGTGAATTCAATGTTCTACAATCTTATTGTCTAGGAAGAATATTTCCCCTGGCAAACTACCAGTGAATTGAAAGTTCTTTAAGCTACTGATCTGCGACAAATGTTTCCTAATGGAAACTAAGAGTGAATTCATAGGAACATTAGCTGATTTTATACTAAGCCCATTTCCCAATGAAAACCTACAGTGAATTCGTAGGAACAGAAGCTTCTTATATACTAAGAACATTTCCCATAAAAACTAACCGTGAATTCAAAGTTCAACAACCATACTGTCTAGCAAGAACATTTCCTGTGGCACACTATCAGTGAATTGAAAGTTCCTTAAGCTACTTACCTGCAACAAACATTTCCTATTGGAAACTACCATAGATTCGTAGGAATGGAAGCTGCTTGTACAGTAAGAACGTTTCCCATTGAAAACTAATGGTGAATTCAATGTTCTACAATCCTATTGATTAGTAACAACATATCCCATGGCAAACTAACAGTGAATTGAAATTTCTTTAAGGTACTTATCTGCGACAAAGCTTTCCTATGGAAAACTAACAGTGAATTCTTAGGAATAGAAGCTGCTTGAATATTAAGACCAATTCCTATTGAAAACTAACCTTGAATTCAATATTCTACAAAGTGTTGTCTAGTAACAACATTTACTTTGGCAAACTAACAGTGAATTAAAAGTTCTTTAAGCTACTTATTTGCGACAAACTGTTCCTACTGAATACTAACAGTGAATTCATAGGAGAATAGAAGCTGCTTGTATACTATGACCGTTTCCCAATGAAAACTAACAGTGAATTCATAGGAATAGAAGCTGCCTGTATACCAAGAATGTTTCCCATTAAACACTAACCGTGACTTCAATGTTGTACAATCGTATTGTCTAGTAACATTTCTCATGGCAAACTACCAGTGAATAGAATGTTGTTTAAGCTACTTATCAGCAACAAACGTTCCCTATTGAGTACTAACAGTGAATTCATAGGAATAGAAGCTGCTTGTAAACTAAGACGGTTTCCAGTTGAAAACTGACCATGAATTCAATGTTCAACAATCATACTGTCTAGTAAGAACATTTCCCGTGGCAAACTTCCAGTCAATTGAATTTTCATTAAACAATTTATCTGAGACAAATGTTTCCTATTGAAAATTAACAGTGAATTCATAGGACTAGAAACTGTTTGTATACTAAATACGTTTCCCAGTGAAAACTGACCATGAATCCCATATTTTACAATCCTATTGTCTAGTAACAACATTTCTCCTGGGAAACTAAGAGTGAATAGAAAGTTCTTGAGATACTTATCTGCAACCATGCTTACCTGCTGAAACCAAACAGTGAATTCATAGTAGAAGCTTCTTGTATACTAAGAGCGTTTCACATTGAAAACTAATGGTGAATTCAAAAGAATAGAAGCTGCATGTGTACTAGGAACGTTACCCATTGAAAACTAACCGTGAATTCAATGTTCTACAATCCTATTGTCTAGACAACAGTACCCGTGGCATACTACCAGAGAATTGAAAGTTCTTTAAGCTAATTATCAGAGACAAACTTTTCCTATTGAAAGCTAACTGTGAATTCATAGAAATAGAAGCTGGTTGTATACTGAGAATATTTCCCATTGAAAACTAACCGTGAATTAAATGTTCTACAATCCTATTGTCTAGCAAAAACATTTCCAGTGGCAAACTGAGACTGTATTGAAAGTTGTTGAAGCTCCTTATCTGCTACAATCGTTTACTAATGGAAACTAATCTGAATTCATAGGAATCGAAGCTGCACGTATACTAAAAACGTTTCCCAATTCAAAACTGATCATGAAAGTAATGTTCTACAATCTCACGGTCTAGTAACAACATTTCCCGTGGCAAACTAACAGTGAATGAAAGTTCCTTAAGCTACTTATCTGACAAAAGTTTCCTATTGATATTAACATCGTATTGATAGGAATACAAGATGCTTGCATACTAAGACCATTTCCCAAGGAAAACTGAGAGTGAATTCATAGGAATAGAAGCTGATTGCATACTAAGAACGTTTCCCAATGAGAACTAACTTGAATTCAATGTTCTACCATCCTATTCTTAGTAACAACATTTCCTGTGGAAAACTAACAGTGAATGGAAAATTCGTTAAGCTGCTTATCAGCGGGAAACGTTTCCTATTGAAAACTAAGTGTGTATTCACAGGAATAGAAGCTGCTTATACTAATACCACTTCCCATTGGAAATTAAGAGTGAATTCATAGGAATGGAAGCTTCTTGTATACTAAGAACGTTTGCCATTGAAAACTCACCGTGAATAAAATGTTGTACAATCCTATTGTCTAGTAACAACATTTCCTGTTGCAAACTACCAGTGTATTGAAAGATGTATAAGCTAATTATCTGCGACAAAATTTTCCTTTTGAAAACTCACAGTAAATTCGCAGGAATTGAAGCTACTTGTATACTACAAACGTTTAGCAGTGAAAACTAACCGTGAATTCCATCTTCTACACTCTTATTGTCAAGTAAGAACAGATCTCGGGGCAAACTAACACTGAATTGAAAGTTCCTTAAGGTACTTATCTGCGACGAAGTTTTCCTATTGAAAAGTGACAGTGGATTCATAGGAAGAGAAACTGCTTCTATACTAAGACCATTTCCCAATGAAACCTAAGAGTGAATTCATAGTAATAGAAGCTGACTGTATACTAAGAATGTTTCCCATTGAAAACTAACCGTGAATTCAATGCTCTACAATCGTATTGTCTAGTAACAACATTTCTCCTGACAAGCAAACAGTGAATTGAAAGTTCCATAAGCTACTTATCTGCGAATAATGTTTCCTAATGGAAACTAATTCACAGGAACAGAAGCTGCTTCTATGCTAAGAACGTTTCCCATTGAAAACTAACCGTGAATTCAATGTTGTACAATCCTACTGATTAGTAACAACATTTCCCGTGGCAAGCTACCAGTGAATTGAAAGTTCTTTAAGCTACTTATCTGCAACAAACCTTTTCTATGCAAAACTAACAGTGAATTCATAGGAATAGAAGCTGCTTATATACTAAGACCATTTCCCATTGAAAACTAACCGTGAATTCAATGTTCTACAATCCTATTGTGAAGTAACAACATTACCTTTGGTAAACCAGCAGTGAATTGAAAGTTCTTTAAGCTGTTGACCTGTGAGGAACGTTTCCTATGGAAAACTAACAATGAATTCATAGGAATAGAAGGTGCTTGTATACTAAGACAGTTTCCCAATGAGTACTTACACTGATTTCAAAGGAATAAAAGCTGCTTATATACTGAGAACGTTTCCCATTGAAAACTACACGTGAATACAATGTGGTACAATCCTATTGTCTAGTAACAACATTTCCCGTTTCAAACTAACAATGAATTGAAAGTTCTTTAAGCTACTTATCTGCGACACATGCTTCCTATTGAAAACTAACAGTGAATTCATAGGAATAGAAGCCGCTTGGATAGTAGGACCATTTACCATTGAAAACTAACAGTGAATTCACAGGAATAGAAGGTGCTTGTATACTAAGAGTGTTTCCCAATGAAAACTAAGTGTGCATTCAGTGTTCTACAATCTTTTGTCTAGAAACAACATTTCCCGTGGCAAACTAACTGTGAAATGAAAGTTGTTTAAGACACTTCTCTGCGACAAAGGTTACCTTTTGAAAAGTAACAGTGGATTCATAGGAATAGAAGCTGCTTTTATACTATGACCATTTCCATTGAAACGTAACCGTGAATTGAATATTCTATAATCCTATTTTCTTGTGACAACATTTCCTGTGGCAAACTAACAGTGAATTGAAAGTTCTTTAAGTTACTAATTTGTGACTAACGTTTCCTATTGAAATCTAACAGTGAATTTATAGGAATAGAAGCTGCTTGTATACCAGGACCATTTCCCAAGGAAACCTAAGCGTGAATTCATAGTAATAGAAGCTGCCTGTATACTAAGAATGTTTCCCATTGAAAACTAACCATGAATTCAATGCTCTACAATCGTATTGTCTAGTAACAACATTTCTCCTGACAAGCTAACAGTGAATTGAAAGTTCCATAAGCTACTTATCTGCGAATAATGTTTCCTAAAGGAAACTAACAGTGAATTCGTAGGAACAGAAGCTGCTCTATACTAAGAACGTTTCCCATTGAAAACTAACCGTGAATTCAATGTTCTTCAACCCTATTGCTTAATAACAACATTTCCCGTGGCAAATGAGCACTGAATTCAAAGTTGTTTATGCTACTTATCTGCGACAAAGGTTTCCTATTGAAAACTAAGATGAATTCATAGTAATGGAAGTTGCTTGTATGCTAAGAATGTTTCCCGTTGAAAACTAACCATGAATTCAATGTTCTACAATCCTATTGTCTAGTAACAACATTTCCCGTATCAAACTACCAGTGAATTGAAACTTCTTTAAGCTCCTTATCTACGAGAAAAGCTACCTGCTTAAAACTAACAGTGAGTTCATGGGAACAGAAGCTGCTTGTATACTAAGAACGTTTCCAATTGAAAACTAACAGTGAGTAGATAGGAACAGACGCTGCTTGTATACTAAGACCATTTCCCATTGAAAACTTACAGTGAATTCATAGGAATAGAAGCTGCCTGCATACTTAGAACTTTTGCCATTTAAAACTAACCGTGAATTCAATGTTTTACAATCCTATTGTCTAGTAACAACATTTCCCATATCAAACTACCAGTGAATTGAAACTTCTTTAAGCTCCTTATCTGCGCTAAAAGTTTCCTAAAGGAAACTAACAGCAAATTCACAGGAATAGAAGCTGATTGTACACTAAGGCCATTTCCCAAAGAAAAATAACAGGGAACTCATAGGAACCGAAGCTCCTTGTGCACTAAGAACGTTTCCAATTGAAGACTAACAGTGAATTCATAATAACAGAAGCTGCTTGTATACTGAGACCATTTCCATTGAAAACAACAGCCAATTCATAGGAATAGAAGCTGCTTGTATACTAAGAACGTTTCCCATTGACAACTAACAGTGAATTCAATGGTCTACAATCCTATTGCCTAGTAACATTTTCCGAGCAAACTAACAGTGAATTGAAAGTTCTTGAAGCTACGTATCTGCGACAAACCTTTCCTATTGAAAACTAACAGTGAATTCACAGGAATAGAAGCTGCTTGTATACAAAGACCGTTTCCCAATGAAAACTAACAGTGAATTCATAGGAACAGATGCTGCTTGTATACTAAGAACTTTTCCAAATGAAAACTAACCGTGAATTCAAGGTTCGACAATCTTGTTGTCTTGTAACAACAATTCCCGTACCAAACTAACAGTGAAATATAAGTTCTTTAAGGTACTTTTCTGTGACAAACTTTACCTATTGAAAGTTAACAGTGAATTCATAGGAATATAAGCTGCTTGTATACTAAGAACATTTCTCATTGAAAACTAACCGTGAATTCAATGTTCTACAATCCTGTTGTCTAGTAACAACATTTCCCGTGGCAAACTACCAGTGAATTGAAAGTTCTTGAAGTTACTTATCTGCGACAAATGTTTCCTAATGGAAGCGAACAGGCAAGTCACAGGAATGGAAGCTGATTATACACTAAGACCGTTTCCCAATGAAAAATAACAGTGAATTCATAGGAACAGAATCTTCTTGTATACTGAGAACATTTCCAATTGAAAACTAACAGTGAATTCATAGGAACAGAAGCTGCTTTTATACTAAGGCCGTTTCCCAATGATAACTAACAGTGAATTCATAGGAACAGAAGCTGCTTGTATACTAGAACGTTTCCTATTGAAAACTACCAGTGAATTCACAGGAATAGAAGCTGCTTGCATACTAAGACCATTTGCCATTGAAAACTGACAGTGAATTCACAGGAATAGAAGCTGCTTGTATACTTAGAACGATTGCCATTGAAAGCTAAACGTGAATTCAATCCTATTGTCTTGTAACAACATTTCTCCTGCCAAACTAATAGTGAATTGAAAGTTCTTTAAGCTACTTATTTGTGACAAACATTTCCTATTGAAAACTAGCAGTGAATTCATAGGTATAGAAGCTGCTTGTACACTAAGACCATTTCCCATTGAAAACTAAACGTCATTTCAAGGTTCTACAATCTTCATGTCTACTAACAACATTTTCCGTGGCAAACTAACAGTGAATTGAAAGTTCTTTAAGCTACTTATCTGCGACAACAGTTTCCTATTGAAAACTGACAGTGAAATTAATAGAACAAGAGATGAAAAGCGTAACATCACGACAGATGCCAGAGAAATTCAAAAAATCATAGGGACATATTATAAAAACATATACTCCACAAAGTATGAAAATCTGAAAGAAATGGATGATTTCCTTGATTTATATGACCTACCTAAATTAAATCAAGATGAGATTAATCACTTAAATAGACTATACCAAGCATGGAGATCCGAACAGTTACCAAAAATCTCCCAACTAAAAAAAGCCCAGGCCCAGATGGATTCACTGCTGAATTTTACCAGACCTTCAGGGAAGTGCTAACACCATTGCTTCTTAAGCTTTTCCATGAAATAGAAAAAGAAGGAATTCTACCAAACTCCTTCTATGAAGCCAGCATCACTCTGATGCCAAAACCAGGCAAAGATAGAACAAAAAAAGAAAATTACAGACCAATCTCCCTCATGAACATAGATGCAAAAATTCTCAACAAAATATTGGCAAACAGAATACAAGAATATATCAGAAAGATCATTCACCCTGACCAAGTAGGCTTTATCCCAGAGATGCAGGGATGGTTCAACATATGCAAATCTATAAATGTTATACATTATATAAATGGGTTGAAGGTCAAAAATCACATGATCATCTCATTAGACGCAGAGAAAGGATTCTACAAAATCCAACATCCCTACATGATAAAAGTACTACAGAGACTGGGAATAGAAGGAACATATCTCAATATAATAAAGGCTATCTATGACAAGCCTACAGCCAACATATTACTAAATGGGGAAAAACTGGAAGCTTTTCCACTAAAATCAGGAACAAGACAAGGGTGTCCACTGTCCCCACTTTTATTTAATATAGTTCTGGAAGTCTTAGCCATAGCAATAAGGGAAGAGACATGCATAAAAGGGATACAAATCGGAAAGGAACAGGTCAAGTTATCATTATTTGCAGATGACATGATTCTATATATAAAGGATCCTAAAGACTCTACTAGCAAACTGTTAGAGCTCATAAAAACCTACATTCATGTAGCAGGATACAAAATAAATGCACAGAAATCAGTAGCCTTCATATATGACAACAACAAACACACAGAGGATGAGATCAGAGAATCACTCCCATTCACAATTGCATCAAAAAAGAAAATAAAGTACCTTGGAATAAACCTAACCAAGGAAGTAAAGAATCTCTACAATGAGAACTTTAAAACACTCAAGCGAGAAATTGCAGAAGACACTAGGAAGTGGAAAAACATCCCTTGTTCCTGGATTGGAAGAATCAATATTGTGAAAATGGCAATCTTACCAAAAGCAATCTACACATTTAATGCAATCCCCATCAAAATTACAAAGGCATTCTTCATTTAAATAGAAAAAACAATCCAAAAATTCATTTGGAATCACAGAAATCCTAGAATATCTAAAATAATACTGAGCAACAAAAATAAGGCTGGAGGTACCACTATACCTGATTTTAACCTATACTACAGAGCCATAGTAGCAAAAACAGCATGGTACTGGCACAAAAGCAGACTTGTAGATCAATGGAACAGAATAGATTACCCAAATGTAACCCCATGTAGCTATAGCCCCCTGATATTCGATAAAAATGCCAAAAATACTCATTGGAGAAAAGACAGCCTCTTCAGCAAATGGTGTTGGGAAAACTGGATACATATCTGTAGAAGGATGAAAATAGATTCTTCTCTTTCTCCATGCACAACAATTAAGTCCAAATGGATTAAAGACCTTAACATCAGACCTGAAACTCTGAAACTGCCAGAGGAAAAAGTAGGGGAAACCCTTCAACATATTGGTCTTGGCAAAGACTTTCTGAATACAACCCCAATTGCTCAGGCAATAAAACCACAGATTAACCACTGGGACCTCATGAAATTACAAAGATTTTGCACTGCAAAGGACACGGTGAAGAAAGCAAAGAGGCAACCTACAGAATGGGAAAAAATCTTTGCTAGCTGTATATCTGATAGAGGATTAATATCTAGGATATACAAAGAACTCAAGAAGTTAAATAATAAGGAATCAAACAAACCAATTAAAAAATGGGCTATGGAGCTAAATAGAGAATTCTCAAAGGAAGAAATACGAATGGCATATACGCATCTAAAAAAATGTTCTACATCCCTAGTCATCAGGGAAATGCAGATTAAAACTACTTTGAGATTCCATCTCACTCCTGTCAGATTGGCTACCATCATGAAAACAAATGATCATAAATGTTGGCGGGGATGTGGAAAAAGAGGAACCCTTCTACACTGTTGGTGGGAATGCAATCTGGTCCAGCCATTGTGGAAATCGGTGTGGAGGTTCCTAAAACAGCTAAAGATTGATCTACCATATGACCCAGCTATAGCACTCCTAGGCATATATCCTAAGGACTCATCTCATTTCCTTAGAAGTACATGCTCAACCATGTTTATTGCTGCTCAATTTATAATAGCTGGGAAATGGAACCAACCTAGATGTCCCTCAACTGATGAGTGGATAATGAAGATATGGCACATTTATACAATGGAGTTTTACTCAGCAGTAAAGAAAAATGAAGTTATGAAATTTGCAGAAAAGTGGATGGATCTGGAAAGAATTATACTAAGTGAGGTAACCCAGGCCCAGAAAGCCAAGCGCCACATGTTCTCCCTCATATGTGGATCTTAGCTACAGATGATTGGGCTTCTGTGGGAGAAGGAAAAAACTCAGTAGCAGAGGCCAGTAAGTTAAAAAGGGAGATAGAAAGGGAAGAGAAAGAAAAAGGGGAAGGGCTTTTATTAGGTTGGTATTGTATATATGTAAGTAGAAAGATTGAGATGGGGAGGGGATATGATGGAGAATGGAATCTCAAAGGGGAAACGGGGCGAGGGTAATACCATGGGATATTTTTTATAATCATGGAAAATATTAATAAAAATTGAGAAAATAAAAAAATAAATTATAAAAAAAGAAAACTAACAGTGAATTCATAGGAATAGAGGCTGCGTGTATACTAACAACATGCCCCATTGAAAACTAACCATGAATTCAATGTTCTGCCATCTTATTGTCTAGTAACAACGTTTCCCTTCACAAACGAACAGTGAATTCAAAGTTCTTTAAGCTACTTATCTGAGACAAATCTTTCCTAATGAAAACTAACAGTGAATTCCTAGGAATAGAAGGTGCTTGTGTACTACGACCTTTCCCATTGAAAACTAACAGTGGATTCATCGCAATAGAAGCTGCTTGTATACTGAGAGCGTTTCCCAGTGAAAAATTACCTTAAATTCAATATTCTGCAATCATAATGTCTAGTAAGAACATTTCCCGTGGCAAAAAACCAGTGAATTGAAAGACCTTTAAGGTACTTATCTGTGACAACCGTTTCCTATTGAAAAATAACAGTGAATGAATAGGAATAGAAGATGCTTGTGTACTATGTACGTTTCCCAATGAAAACTAACCGTGAATTCAATATCCTCCAATACTATTGTCTGGTAACAACACTTCCCGTGGCAAATAAACAGGGAATTGAAAGTTCTTAATCTACTTATGTGCGACAAACTTTTGCTATTGAAAACTAACAGCAAATTCATAGCAATGGAAGCTGCTTGTATACTAAGAATGTTTCCCATTGGAAACTAACCGTGAATTCAATGTTCTACAATACTACTGTCTAGTGACAATATTTCCCATGGCAAACTACCAGTGAATTGAAAGTTCTTTAAGCTACTTATCTGCGACAAATGTTTCCTATTGAAAACTAACAGTGTATTCATCGGAATAGAAGCTGCTTGTATACTAATTACATTTCCCATTGAAAACTGACAATGAATTCATAGGATTAGAAGCGACTTGTATACTACGACCGTTTCCATTGAAAACTAACAGTGAATTCATAGGAATAGAAGCTGCTTGTATCCTGAGAACGTTTCCCATTGAAAACTAACCATGAAATCAATGTTCTGCAATCCCATTGTGCAGTGACAACATTTTCCATGGCAAACTAACAGTCTATTGATAGGTGTTTATGCTACTTATCTGAGATAAACGTTTCCTTTTGAAAACTAACAGTGAATTCATAGGAAGGGAAGGTGCTTTTATACTAAGAACATTTCCCATTGGAAACTGACCGTGAATTCAACGTTCTACAATCCTACTGTCTAGTAACATTTCCCGTGGAAAACTAACCTTGAATTGAAAGTTCCTTAAGCTACTTATTTGTGACAAATGTTTCTTCTTGGGAACTAACAGTGAATTCATAGGAATAGAAGCTGCCTGTATATTAAGATTGTTTCCCAATGAAAACTAACACTGAATTCACAGGAATAGAAGCTGATTGTATACTAGGAATGCTTCCCATTGAAAACTAACCATGAATTCAATGTTCTACAATCCTATTATCTATTAACAACATTTCCCAAGGCAAACTCACAGTGAATTGGAAGTGCTTTAAGCTATGTATCTGTGAGAAACGTTTCTTATTAGAAACTAACAGTGAATTCATAGGAATAGAACCTGCTTCTATACTAAGAACATTTCCCAGTGAAAACTAACTGTGAATTCAATGTTCTCCTATCCTATTGGCGTGAATTGAAAGTTCTTAAACTACTTATCTGTGACAAACTTTCCCTTATGAAAACTAACAGCAAATTCATAGCAATGGAAGCTGCTTGTATACTAAGAACGTTTCCCATTGGAAACTAACCGTGAATTCAATGTTCTACAGTACTACGGTCTAGCAACTACATTTCCATTGCAAACTACCAGCGAATTGAAAATTCTTTAAGCTACTTATGTACGCAAAAAGTTTCCTCTTGAAAACTAACAGTGTATTCATAGGAACAGAAACTGCATGTATACCAGGTACGTTTCCCATTGAAAACTAACCGTGAATTGAATGTTCTATAATCCTACCGCCTAGTAACAACATTTCCCAAGGCAAACTAAGAGTGAATTGAAAGTTCTTTAAGCTACGTATCTGTGAGAAACTTTTCCTATTAGAAACTAACTGTGAATTCATAGGAATATTAGCTGCTTGTATAGTAAGACTGTTTACCAATAAAAACTAACAGTGAATTCATAGGAATAGAAGCTTCTTGTACACTAAGAACATTTCCCATTGAAAATTAACCGTGAATTCAATGTTCTACAATCTTATTGTCTAGTAACAACATTTCCCATGGCAAACTAACATTGAATTGTTTACGGTACTTATCTGCGACAATCATTTCCTATTGAAACTAAGAGTGGATTCATAGGAGTAGAAGCTGCTTGTATACTAAGACCTTTTCCCATTGAAAAAGTAACAATATATATTCAATGTTCTGCCATCTATTGTCTAGTAACAACATCTTCCGTGGCAAACTAACAGTGAAACGAAAGTTCTTTAAGCTACTTATGTCCGACAAAGTTTTCCTATTGAAAAGTAACAGTGAATTCATAGGAATAGAAGCTGCTTGTATACTAAGACCATATGGCATTGAAAAGCAACAGTGAATTCATAGGAATAGAAGCTGCTTGTATACTAAGACCGTTTCCCATTGAAAAGTTACCATGAATTTAATGTTCTGACATACTATTATCTAGTAACAACATTTCCCGTGTCAAACTAATAGTGAATTGAAAAATTTTTAAGCTACTTATCTGTGACAAACGTTTCTTATTGAAAACTAACAGTGAATTCATAGGACTAGAAGCTGCTTGTATACTAAGTACGTTTCCGATTGAAAACTAACAGGGAATTCATAGGATTAGAAGTTGCTTGTATATTAACCACGTTTCCCATTGAAAACTAAAAGTGAATTCAACGTTCTACAATCCTATTGTCTAGTAACAACATATCCCATGGCAAACTTCCTGTGAATTGAAAGTTCTTTAAGCTACTTATTAGTGACAAATGTTTGCTAATGGAAATGAACAGTGAATTCATAAGGATATTAGCTGCTTGTATACTACCACCATTTCCCAATGAAAATTAACAGTGAATTCATAGGAGTAGAAGCTTCTTGTATACTGAGAAGGTTACCCATTGATAAATAATAGTGATGTCAATATTCTACAATCCTATCGTCTAGTAACAACATTTCCCATTGTAAACTAACAGCGAATTGAAAGTTCTTTAAGCTACTTATCTGCGACATTGTTTTCCTATTGAAAACTGAAAGTGAATTCATAGGAATAGAAGCTGCTTGTACACTTTTCCCATTGAAAACTAACTGTGAATTCATTGTTCTACAATCCTGTTGTCTAGTAACTACATTTGGCATGGCCAACTAACAGTGAATTGAAAGTTCTTTCAGCTACGTATGTGCGACATAATTTTCCTATTGAAAACTCACAGTGAATATATAGGAATAGAAGCTGCTTTTATACTATGAACATTTACCATTGAAAACTAACCGTGAGTTCAATGCTCTACAATCTTATTGTCTAGCAGCAACAGTTCCCCTGGCTAAGTAAAAGTTAATTGAAAGTTCTTTAAGCTACATTTCTATGACAAAAGATTGCCATTGTAAACTAGCAGGGAACTCCTATGAATAAAAGCTGCTTGTTTACGAAGACCGTTTCCCTTTGAAACCTAACAGTGAATTCAATGTTCTACAATCCTATTGTATAGTAACAACATTTTCCATGGCAACCTAACAGTGAATTGAAAGTTCTTTAAGCTACGTATCTGTGACACACATTTCTATTGAAAACTAACAGTGAATTCATAGGAATAGAAGCTGCTTGTACACTAAGAACTTTTCCCATTGAAAACTTTCAGTGAATTCACAGGAATAGAAGCTGCTTGTATACTAAGAACGTTTCCCTTTGAAAATTAACCGTGAATTCAATTTTCAACAATCACACTGTATAGTAAGAACATGTCCTGTGGCAAACTACCAGTGAATTGAAAGACCTTTAAGCTACCTACCTGAGACAAACTTTTTCTATTGAAAACTAACAGTGAATTCATAGGACTAGAAGCTGCTTGTATAGTGCATACGTTTCGGGTTGAAAACTAACCTTGAATTCAGTGTTCTACAATAATATTTCTAGTAACTACATTTCCCGTGGCAAACTAACAGGGAATTGAAAGCTCTTTAAGCTACTTATCTGCGACACACATTTCCTATAGAAAATAATAGTGGATTCATTGGAATAGAAGCTGCTTGTATACTAAGAATGTTTCCCATTGAACTAACCGTGAATTCAATGTTCTACAATCCTATTTTCTAGTAATAACATATCCCTTGGCAAACTAACAGTGAATTGAAAGTTCTTTAAGCTACTCATTTGCGACAAACTTTTCCTATTGAAAACTAACATGAATTCATGGGAATGGAAGCTGTTTGTATAGTAAGATCGTTTCCCATTGAAAACTAAAATTGAACTCAATGTTCTACAATCTTATTGATTAGTAACAACTGTTACCTTGGCAAACTAACTCTGAATTGAAAGCTCTTTTAGCTACGTATCTGCAAGAAATGTTTCCTATTGAAAACTAACAGTGAATTCATAGGAATAGAAGCTGCTTATATAGTAAGACCATTTCCCATTGAAAACTAACCGTGAATTCAATATTCTACAATCCTAATGTCTAGTAACAACGTTTATGTGGCAAACTAACAGTGAATTGAAAGTTGTTAAAGCTACTTATCTGCAACAAATATTTCATTTTGAAAACTAACATGAGTTCATGGGAATGGAAGCTGTTTGTATACTAAGATCGTTTCCCATTGAAAACTAACCGTGAACTCAATGTTCTACAATCTTATTGTGTAGTAACAACTCTTCCCGTGGCAAACTAAGAGTGAATTGAAAGTTCTTTAAGCTACTTAACAGGGAGATACTTTTCCTATTGAAAACTAACACTGAATTCATTGGAATAGAAGCTGCTTGTATACTAAGTATGTTTCCCATTGAAAACTTACCGTGAATACAATGTTGTAGAATCCTCTTGTCTAGTAAGAACATTTTCCGTAGCAAACTAACAGTGAATTGAAAGTTATTTAACCTTCTTATCTGCAACAAATGTTTTCTTTTGAAAACTAACATGATTCATGGGAATGGAAGCTGTTTGTACTAAGATTACTAAGATCATTTCCCATTGAAAACTAACCGTGAATTCAATGTTCTACAATTTTATTGTGTAGTAACAACTGTACCCTTTGTAAACTAACAGTGAATTGAAGTTCTTTTAGCTACTAAACTGGGACAAACGCTTCCTATTGAAAAGTAACAGTGAACTCATAGGAATAGTAGCTGCTTGTATACTAAGACCGGTTCCCGTTGAAAAGCAACAGTGAATTCATAGGAATAGAAGCCGCTTATATACTAACACCATTTCCCCATCAAAACTAACAGTGAATTCATTGGAATAGAAGCTTCTTGTATACTGTGAACGTTTCCCATTGAAAACTAACCGTGAATTCAATGTCCAACAGTCATACTGTCTAGTAAGAACATTCCCATGGCAAACAACCAGTGAATTCAAAGTTCTTTATGCTACTTATCTGAGACAAACGTTTCCTATTGAAAACTAACATTGTATTCATAGGAATAGAAGCTGGTTGTATACTAAGATCCTGTCCCATTGAAAAGTAACAGTGAATTCGTAGGAATAGAAGCTGCTTGTATAATAAGAACGTTTGCAATTGAAAACTAATGGTGAATTCAATGTTCTACAATCCTGCTGTCTAGTAACCACATTTCCCGTGGCAAACTAACAGTGAATTGAAAGTTCTTTAAGCTACGTATGTGCGACAAAGGATTCCTATTGAAAACTAAGTGTGAATTCATAGGAATAGAAGCTGCTGGCATACTAAGACCATTTCCCATTGAAAACAATCAGTGAATTCATAGGAATAGAAGCTGCTTGTATACTGTGAACGTTTCCCATTGAAAACTAATCGTGAATTCAATATTCTGCACTCCTATTGTCTAGTAACAACATTACCCATGGCAAAATAACAGTGAATTGAAAATTGTTTAAGGTACTTATCTGCGACGCACCTTTCCTCTTGAAAACTAACAGTGGATTCATAGGACTAGAATCTGCTTGTATACTAAGACCTTTTCCCATTGAACAGCAACAGTGAATTCACAGGAATAGAAGCTGCTTGTATATTAAGACCTTTTCCCATTGCAACCTAACAGTGACTTCATAGGGATAGAAGATGCTTGTATACTAAGAATGTTGCCCATTGTAAACTAACCTTGAATTTAATGTTCTACATTCCTACTGTCTAGTAAAAACATCTCCCATAGCAAACTATCAGAGTATTGAAAATTCTTTAAGCTATTTATCTGGAACAAACGTTTCCTTTTGAAAACTAACATGAATTCATAAGAATGGAAGCTGTTTGTATACTAAGATCACTTCCCATTGAAAACTAACCGTGAATTCAATATTCTATAATCCTATTGCCTAGTGACAACATTTCCCTTCGCCCACTAACACTGAATTGAAACTTGTTTAAGCCACTTCGCAGCAACAAACGTTTCCTATGGAACACTAACAGTGAATTCATAGGAATAGAAGCTGCTTGTATACTAAGAACGTTTCACATTAAAAACTAACCGTGAATTCAGTGTTGTACAATCCTATTGTCTATTAACAACATTTGCTGTGGCAAACTAACAGTGAATTGAAAGCTGTTAAAGTATTTATCTTCGACAAACGTTTCCTATTGAAAACTAACAGTGAATTCATAGGAATAGAAGCTGCTTGCCTATGAGGATCATTTCTCATTGAAAACTAACCAAGAATTCAAAGTTCAAAAATCTTATTGTCTTGTAACAACAGTTCCCGTGGCATACTAACAGTGAATTGAAAGTTGTCTAAGCTACTTATCTGCAACAAACGTTTCACATTGAAAACAAACATGAATTCATAGGAATGGAAACTGTTTGTATAGTAAGATCATTTCCCATTAAAAAATAAGTGTGAATTCAATGTTCTACAATCTTATTGTCAAGTAACAACAGTTCCCATGGCAAACTAACAGTGAATTGAAAGTTCTTTATGCTACTTATCTGCAACAAACTTTTCATATTTTAAACTAACAGTGGATTCACATGAAGAGAAGCTGCTTATATACTAAGACCATTTCCCAGGGAAAGCTAACCCTGAATTCAATATTCAATTCGATTGTATAGTAACAACATTTCTCGTGGCAAACTAACAGTGTATTGAAAGTTCTTTAAGCTACTTGTCTGGGACAAACGTTTCCTTTTGAAAACTAACTGTGAATTCATAGGAATAGAAGCTGCTTGTATACTAAGAATGTTCCCCACTGAAAAGTAACCGTGAATTCAATGTTCTACAATGGTACTGTCTAGTAATAACATTTCTCATGGCAAACTAACAGTGAATTGAACGTTTTTTAAGCTATGTATCAGCAACAAACATTTCCTACTGAAAACTAACAGTGCATTCATAGGAATAGATGCTGCTTGTATACTAAGATCCTTTCCCATTGAAAACAAACAGTGAATTCAGAGGAATAGAAGCTGCTTGTATACTACGTGCATTTCCCATTGAAAACTAACCGTGAATTCAATGTTCTACAATCTTATTGTCCAGTAACAAATTTCCCGTGGTAAACTAACAGTGAATTGAAAGTTCTTTAACCTACTTATCTGTGACAAAGGTTTCCTATTGATAACTAACTTGACTTCATAGGAATAGAACCTGCTTGTATACTATGACCATTGCCCACTGGGAACTAACAGAGAATTCACAGGAATAGAATATACTTCTATACTAAGACAGTTTCCCAATTAAAACTAACAGTGACTTCATAGGAATAGGAGCTGTTGTATACTAAGAACGTTTGGCATTGGAAACAAACCGTGAATTCAGTGTTCTACCGTCTTCTTGTCTCTTAACAACAGTTCCCGTGGCAAACTAAAAGTGAATTGATATTTCTTTAAGCTACTTATCTGCGCCAAAGTTTCCTCTTTAAAAGTAACAGTGAATTAATAGGAATAGAAGCTCCTTGTTTCGTTAATTTGCCAAGAAAAGAGTTGTTTTGAAGTCATTCCCAAAAACAGTGCTCTACAGCGTGTATCTAGTCGGTGAAACTAAAGGCTTTACAGAACAGTTTATTGGAAACAGATGTGTAGTTCATTTAGAGTGAAAAGCGTTCTTTTGTAGTCATACAGAAAGGCAGTTGCACTGCTGCGTCTTTCAACTCTAAAGACTTTACAGAACAGCATATTGGAGTGACATGTTTAGTTCACTTGCCATGAAAAGCATTGTTTTGAAAGTCATTCACAAAACCAGTTGTTCTACTGCATGTTTCAAGTCTCTGACTAAAGGCTTTACAGAAGAGATAATTGGAAACACCTGTTTAGTTAATTTGCCTTGAAAAGTGTTGTTTTGAAGTCATTCCCCAAAACAGTTTCTCTACAGCGTGTATCTGGTCTGGAAACTACAGGCTTTACAGAACAGCTTTTTGGAAACAGATGTTTAGTTCATTTAGAGTGAAAAGCATTTTTTGTAGTCATACAGAAAGACACTTGCACTGCTGCATGTTTAAACTCTAAAGATGTTACAGAACAGCATATTGCAGCGACATGTTTAGTTGATTTGCCATGAGAAGCATTGTTTTGAAGTCATTCACAAAACCAGTTGCTCTAGTGCAAGTATCAATGAAAATAAAGGCTTTACACAACAACATATTTGAAAGTGATGTTTAGTTCGTTTGGAGTGAAAGGCGATCTTTTGAAGGCATACCAAAACACAGTTGTATTACAGAGTGTTTCAAGTCTATGAAACTAAAGGCTTTACAGAAGCAATAATTGTAGACACCTGTTTAGTGAATTTGCCGTGAAAAGAGTTGTTTTGAAGTCATTCCCAAAAACAGTTGCTCTACAGCGTGTATCTCCTCTGTGAAACTAAAGGCTTTACAGACCAGCTTATTGGAAACAGATGTTTAGTTCATTTAGAGTGAAAAGCGTTCTTTTGTACTCATACAGAAAGACAGTTGCACTGCTGTGTGTTTCAACTCTAAAGACTTTACAGAACAGCATATTGGAGCGACATGTTTAGTTCATTTGCGTGAAAAGTGTTGTTTTGAAGTGATTCTCAAAAACAGTTGTTCTACTGCGTGTTTCCCATCTAGGAAACATAAGGCTTACAGAACACCATATTGGAAAGAGTTGTTTACTTCATTTGATATGAAAAGCGTTGTTTTGAAGTCATTCACAAAACAGTTGTTCTACTGCGTGTTTGCAGTCTACGAAACTGATGGCATTACAGAACAACATATAGGAAAGAGATGTGTAGTTCATTTGGAGAAAAAGGGTTGTTTGGAGTCATACCGAAAAACAGTTGTATTACTGTGTGTTTCAAGTCTACGAAAGTAAAGGCTTTACAAAACAGCATATTGGAGAGACATGTTTAGTTCATTTGCTGTGAAAAGCTTTGTTTTGAAGTTCTTCACGAAAGCAGTTGATCTACCACTTTTTCACCTCTGAGAAACTAAAGCCTTTATTGAACAGATAATTGGAAACAGCTGTTTAGTTCATTTGCCGTGAAAAGCGTTGTTTTGAAAGTCATTCACAAACCAGTTGTTCTACTGCATGTTTCAAGCCTATGAAACTAAAGGCTTTCCCGAAGAGATAATTGGAGACACCTGTTTAGTTAATTTGCCATGAAAAGACTTGTTTTGAAGACATTCCCCAAAACAGTTCCTCTACTGTGTGTTTCTAGTCTGTGAAACTAAAGGCTTTAGAGAGCAGATAACTGGAAAGAGAAGTTTAGTTCAATTGGAGTGAAAAGCGTTCTTTTGAAGGCATACAGAAATCAGTTGTACTACTGCATGTTTCAATCTATGAAACTAGTGGCTTTGCAGAACAGCATATAGGAAAGAGACGTTTAGTTCATTTGCAGTGAAAAGCCTTCTCTTCAACTCATCCAGAAAATCAGTTGTACTACTGTGGGTTTCAAGTCTATAAAACCAAAGTCTTTACAAAAGAGATCATTGGAAAGACATGTTTCTTTAATTTGCAATGAAAAGAGTTGTTTTGAAGTCATTCCCCAAAACAGTGCTCTACAGCATGTATCTAGTCGGTGAAACTAAAGGCTTTACAGAACAGTTTCTTGGAAACAGATGTGTAGTTCATTTAGAGTGAAAAGCGTTCTTTTGTAGTCATACAGAAAGACACTTGCACTGCTGCATGTTTCAACTCTAAGGGCATTACAGAACAGCATATTGGAAAGCGATTTTTAGTTCATTTGGAGTGAAAGGCGATCTTTTGAAGGCATACCACAAAAACAGTTGTTCTACTATGTGTTTCCAGTCTATGGAACTAAACGCTATACAGAGCAGCATATTGGAAAGAGATGTTTAGCTGTTTTGTAGTGAAAAGCGTTGTTTTGAAGTCATTCACACAAATAATGTAATACTCCATGTTTCAAGTCTATCAACTAAAGTCTTTACAAAAGAGTTTATCGGAAGGAGATGTTTAGGTCATTTGGAGTAAAAAGCATTCTTTTGAAGTCATACCAAAAAACAGTTGTGTTACTGCGTGTTTCAAGTCTATGAATGTAAAGGCTTTACAAAACAGCATATTGAAGAGACATGTTTAGTTCACTTGCTGTGAAAAGCATTTTTTTAAGTCATTCACGAAAGCAGGTGCTCAACAGCTTTTTTCAAGTCTGAGAAACTAAAGGCTTTACTAAACAGATAATTGGAAACAGCTGTTCAGTTCATTTGGAGTGAAAAGCATTCTTTTGAAGTCATACAGAAAGACAGTTGTACTTGTGAGTGTTTGAAATCTAAAGACTTACCAAACAGCATACTGGAGTGATAAGTTTAGCTCATTTGCCGTGAAAAGCATTTTTTTGAAGACATTCAGAAAAACAGTTGTTCTACTGCATGTTTCCAGTCTATGAAACTAAAGGCTTTAAAGAACAGCATATTGGAAAGAGATGTTTAGTTGTTTTGCAGTGAAAAGTGTTGTTTTGAAGTCCCTCACAAAAAGACATGTAATACTGCATGTTTCAAGTCTATGAAACTAAAGTATTTACAGAAGAGTTTATCGCGAAGAGATGTTTACTTCATTTGGAGAGAAAGCGTTTGGAGTCATGGCAAAAAAACAGTTGTATTACTGCGTGTTTCAAGTCTATGAAAGTAAAGGCTTTACAGAACAGCATATTGGAGAGACATGTTTAGTTCATTTGCTGTGATAAGCTTTGTTTTGTACTCGTTCAAGAAAGCAGTTGCTCTACTGCGTTTTTGAAGTCTGAGAAACTAAACGCTTTTCTGAACCGATAATTGGAAAAAGCTGTTTAGTTCATTTGCAGTGAAAAGCATTCTTTTGAAGTCATACAGAAAAACAATTGTACTCCTGCGTGTTTCAAGTCTAAGGACTTTACCGATAAGCATATTGGAGAGACATGTTTAGTTCATTTGCCGTGAAAAGCATTGTTTTGAAGTCATTCACAAAACCAGTTGTTCTACTGCATGTTTCAAGTCTATGAAACTAAAGGCTTTACAGAAGAGATAATTGGAAACACCTGTTAATTAATTTGCAGTGAAAGAGATGTTTTGAAGTCATTCCCCAAAACAGTCATTCCCCAAAACAGTGGCTCTACTGCATGTTTCTAGTCTATGAAACTAAAGGGTATATAGTGCAGATAATTGGAAAGAGTTGTTTAGTTCATTTGGAGTGAAAAGCCTTCTTTTGAAGTCATACCTAAAAACGGTTTTATTACTGCATGATTCATGTCTATGAAAGTAAAGGATTTACAAAACAGCATAATTGTGAGACATGTTTAGTGCATTTTCTGTGAAAACCTTTGGTTTTTTTTTTTTCCTTTTTTTTTCTTTATTAGTTAGTTCTGTATTGAGCAAATACAGTAAGTTTGGTACCATTATTAGGCTGATGCGCATGACCTACCCCCTCCCCTTGGCCCCTCATTGTTGAGGTATACGGGTCATGCATTGTGGAGTTAGCCCACAGTTATGGGTAAGCTAAATGTCTCCGCATATCATGACCCAACATGTGCCTCTGACATTCTTTCCGCCCACTCTTCCGCAAAATTTCCCTGAGCTATGTTGGGTTCATTTTTGGTCTGCTTCAGCGATGAGGTGTTGGGGGCCTCTGAGGCTCTGGCTCTCTGATTTGGTAGGAGTTGACTTATCTCTGTGCTGATCTCCTTCCCCCGTGTCCTGTTATCCGGTTCATCAGGAAAACAGCCCCCTTCTTGTTTCTCCGATTTTTCTTAGTTTCAGCCAGGGCCCTTTTGAGGTATGATGGGGTGGCTCTCTCCTTAGGATCTACATTTATCTTTAAAAGAGAAGCAGATTCTCCAACGGACAGTAAGGTAGCATCAGGACAAATGAGATAACCCTTTTTGTTTAATAGAGAATTTAATAGGTGTAGGCCCTCTTGTAGCCCACAATTGATGGTAGCTTGATATTGGAGAGTGGGCTGATATTTGGATATGGTTCTGACTTGTTCCCAGCTCCAGCTATGGGTCCCATAACAGTGAGGGGATCAGTTAGCTGAATTGAGAGCAGTTGGTTGCCCACCATGGCTGTGTGCCACCACTGCACTTGTGTGGGCATCACAACAAGTTATTTGCTGCTACGTGGGTTAGACCATGCGTTGCTTTGACAGATATTGGTCATTTTCCCCCAGTCGCCAAGGAGCACCTTCTCTCACTAGACGCGCTGACTTTCAGGGGACTGACTCTCTTCCAGCTTCCAGACATGCCATTCTAATTTGCATGTCCATCACATAAGATGTCTTCAGCAGTAGGGTCTTACCACTAGCCTTTGTTGCGTCATCAAGTACTCTGACAGAAATCTGTCTGACTTTTAGGAAACCTTGTAGGTCTCTCTGATAAGAAGCTCACTGTGCATGATAGCCCCATGCTGGTTCTGGGATTTACAGGTCAGTGCCCACTAAGATAATGAGGAAAAAGTAACTATATACAAGAGTTAGAGATAAGAGAGGGGGGAGGGGAAGTGAGAGAGGGAAGATGTAGAAGATTATGGTTAGTCTTGATCTTACCCTCTCCAATGTCTTGTGTTTCAGGTGTTCCCTGTGAGGGCCTGGTGAAGGATGAGCCATTTGGTCTGTCTTTTTGTAAGTAGAAAATTATGGTACCATTGCCGTTTGGGCCTAGATTTGTGTTTCCCACCCCTTGGATGCCCTCCCCTCCCTCCCCTTCCATCCTAGTGTCTAGTCTAGGAGATGCTTGCTGGGTATGTAAGGTGTCTTGGGTAGATTCAGGTTAGGTGCTGTAGATGAGTGAGACTATGTGCTGATTTTCTTCCTGTGATTGGGTAAGTTCACTGAGAATGATCTGTTCCAGGTTCCACCATTTTTCCTCAAATTTCATTGTGTCATTTCTTCTTACTGCTGTATAGGATTCCATTGTGTAGATATACCACATTTTAGTTTTCCATTCTTCTAGTGATGGACATCTGGGTAGATTCCAGCACTTCGCTACTCCAAGTTGAGCAGCTATAAATATGGTTGAGCAAATCTCTCTAGCCTGTGGTTTGAAGGTTATAGGATAGAGTGAAAAGCATTCTTTTGAATCATACAGAAAAAACAGTTGTACTGCTGCGTGTTTCAAGTCCAAAGAATATACATTACAGCATATTGGAAACAGGCTTTACTTAAGAGATAATTGTAAAAAGCTGTTTCGTTCATTTGGAGCGAAAAGCATTCTTTTTTTTTTTTAATTTTTTTGTTTTATTTATTTGAGAGCGACAGACAGAGAGAGAAAGAGGCACAGATGAGAGAGAGAGAGAGAGAGAGAGAGAGAGAGAGAGACAAAGGGCACGCCAGGGCCTCCAGCCACTGCAAACGAACTCCAGATGCGTGCGCCCCCTTGTGCACCTGGCTTACGTGGGTCCTGGGGAAGCAAGCCTTGAACCGGGGTCCTTAGGCTTCACAGGCAAGTGCTTAACCGCTAAGCCATTTCTCCAGCCCGAAAAGCATTCTTTTGAAGTCATATAGAAAAAACAGTGGTCCTGCTGCGTGTGTCAAGTCTGAAGACTTTACCGAACAGCATATTGGAGAGACATGTTTAGTTCATTTGCTGTGAAAAGCGTTGTTTTGAAGTCATTCACAAAAATAGTTGTTCTACTGCATGTTTGCAGTCCGCAAAACTGAAGGCATTACAGAACAGGATATTGGAAAGAGAAGTTTACTTCATTTGACGTTAAAAGCGTTCTTTTGAAGTCGTAATGAAAAACAGTTTTATTACTGCGTGCCTCAAGTCTATGAAAGTAAAGGCTTTACAAAACAACATATTGGAGAGACATGTTGAGTTCATTTTCTGTGAAAAAATTTGTTTTCAAGTCATTCATGAAAGCAGTTGCTCTACTGCATTTTTCAAGTCTGAGAAACTAAAGGCTTTACTGAACAGATAATTCGAAACAGCTGTTTAGTTCATTTGGAGTGAAAAGCATTCTTTTGATATCATACAGAAAAACAGTAGTACAGCTGCGTGTTTCACGTCCAAGGACTTTACCGAACAGCATATTGGAGAGACATGTTTACTTCATTTGCCGTGAAAAGCGATGTTTCGAAGTCATTCACCAAACCAGTTTTCTACTGCATGTTTCAAGTGTATGAAGCTAAAGGCTTTGCAGAAGAGATAATTGGAAACACCTGTTAATTAATTTGCAGTGAAAGAGTTGTTTTGATGTCATTCCCCAAAACAACTGCTCTACTGCGTGTTTCTAGTCTGTGAAACTAAAGGCTTTAGAGAGCAGATAATTGGAAAGAGATGTTTAGCTCATTTGGAGTGAAAAGCATTCTTTTGAAGTTATACAGAAAAGAGAGTTGCACTGCTGCGTGTTTCAAGTCTAAAGAATTTACAGAACAGCATATCAGAGCGACAAGTTTAGTTCATTTGCCGTAAAAAGCGTTGTTTTGAGCCGGGCGTGGTGGCGCACGCCTTTAATCCCAGCACTCGGGAGGCAGAGGTAGGAGGATTGCAGTGAGTTCAAGGCCACCCTGAGACACCATAGTGAATTCCAGGTCAGCCTGAGCCAGAGTGAGACCCTACCTCGAAAAACCAAAAAAAAAAAAAAAAAAAAAAAAAAGCGTTGTTTTGAATTCATTCACAAAACCAGTTGTTCTACTGCATGTTTCAAGTCTATGAAACTAAGGGCTGTACAGAAGAGATGATTGGGAACACCTGTTTAGGTAATTTGCCGTGAAAGGAGTTGTTGTGAAGTCATTCCCCAAAACATTTTTCTACTGCGTGTTTCCCTTCTATGAAACATAAATCTTACAGAACACCATATTGGAAAAAGTTGTTTAGTTCATTTGCCATGAAAAGCGTTGTTTTGAATTCATTCACAACACCAGGTGCTGTACTGTGTTTCTGCAGTCTACGAAACTAAGGGCATTACAGAACAGCATATTGGAAAGAGATGTTTAGTTCATTTGGAGTGAAAAGCATTGTTTTGAAGTCATACAGAAAACAGTTGTATTACTGAGTGTTTTAGGTCTATGATAGTAAAGGCTTTAGAAAACAGCATATTGGAGAGGCATGTTTAGTTCATTTTCTGTAAAAAGCTTTGTTTTGAAATCATTCACGAAAGCAGTTGCTCTACTGCGTTTTTCAAGTCTGAGAAACTAAAGGCTTTACTGAACAGATAATTCGAAGCAGCTGTTTAGTTCATTTGGAATGAAAAGCATTCTTTTGAAGTCATACAGAAAGACAGTTGTACTGGTCCGTGGTTGAAATATAAAGACTTACCAAACAGCGTATTAGAGAGACAAGTTTAGTTCATTTGCCGTGAAAAGCGTTGTTTTGAAGTCATTCACAAAAAAAAAACTTGTTTAACTGCCTCTTTCAAGTCTATGAAACTAAAGGCTTTACAGAACAGCATATCGGAAAGAGATGTTTAGTTGTTTTGCAATGAAAAGCGATGTTTTGAAGTCATTCACACAAACACATGTAATACTGCATGTTTCACGTCTATGACACTAAAGTCTTTACAGAAGAATTTATCGGAAAGAGATATTTACTTCATTTGGTGTGAAAAGCGTTCTTTTGAAGACATACCGAAAAACAGTTTTATTACTGCGTGTATCAAGTCTATGAATGTAAAGGCTTTACAAAACAGCATATTGGAGAGACATGTTGAGTTCATTTTCTGTGAAAAAAATTTTTTTCAACTCATTCATGAAAGCAGTTGCTGTACTGCGTTATTCAAGTCTGAGAAACTAAAGGCTTTACTGAACAGATAATTCGAAACAGCTGTTTAGTTCATTTGGAGTGAAAAGCATTCTTCTGAAATCATACAGAAAAACAGTTGTACTGCTGCATGTTTCAAGTCTAAAGTAGTTACAGAACAGCATATTGGAGCGTCAAGTTTAGTTCATTTGCCCAGAAAACATTGTTTTGAATTCATTCACAAAACCAGCTGTTCTACTTCATGTTTCAATTCTATAAAACTAAGGGCTTTACAGAAGAGATAATTGGGAACACCTGTTTAGGTAATTTGCCATTAAAAGAGTTGTTGTGAAGTCATTCCCCAAAACACTTGTTCTACTGCGTGTTTCCCATCTATGAAACATAAATCTTACATAACACCATATTGGAAAAATTTGTTTAGTTCATTTGGCATGAAAAGCGTTGTGTTGAAGTCATTTACAAAACCAGTTGCTGTACTGCTTGTCTGCAGTCTATGAAACTAAGGGCATTACAGAACAGCATATTGGAAAGAGATGTTTAGTTCACTTGGAGTGAAAAGGCTTCTTTTGAAGTCATATCAAAACACAGTTGTATTACCACATGCTTTAAGTCCATGAAAGTAAAGGCTTTACAAAACAGCATATAGAGAGACATGTTTAGTTCATTTGCTGTGAAAAGCTTTGTTTTGAAATCATTGATGAAAGCAGTTGCTCTACTGCGTTTTTCAAGTCTGAGAAACTAAAGGCTTTACTGAACAGATAATTCGCAACAGCTGTTTAGTTCATTTGGAATGAAAAGCATTCTTTTGAAGTGATACAGAAAGACAGTTGTACTTGTCCGTGGTTGAAATCTAAAGACTTACCGAACAGCGTATTAGAGAGACAAGTTTAGTTCATTTGCCGTGAAAAGCGTTGTGTTGAAGTCATTCACAAAAACAGTTGTTCAACTGCCTGTTTCAACTCTATGAAACTAAAGGCTTTACAGAACAGCATATCGGAAAGAGATGTTTAGTTGTTTTGCAGTGAAAAGCGTTGTTTTGAAGTCATTCACACAAACACATGTAATACTGCATGTTTCAAGTCTATGAAACTAAAGGCTTTACAGAAGAGATAATTGGAAACACCTGTTAATTAATTTGCAGTGAAAGAGATGTTTTGAAGTCATTCCCCAAAACAGTGGCTCTACTGCATGTTTCTCGTCTATGAAACTAAAGGTTATATAGAGCAGATAATTGGAAAGAGATGTTTAGTTCATTTGGAGTGAAAAGCGGTCTTTTGAAGTCATACCTAAAAACAGTTGTATTACTGCATGTTTCGAGTCTATGAAAGGAAAGGACTTACAAAACAGCATATTTGTGAGACATGTTTAGTGCATTTTCTGTGAAAACCTTTGTTTTTTTTTTGTTTCCCTTTTTTGTCTTTATTAGTTAGTTTTGCATTGATCAAATACAGTCAGTTTTGTTCCATTATTAGGCTCATCCGCGTGACCTACCCCTCCCCTTGGCCTCTCCTTTTTGAGGTATACTGGTCATGCATTGTGGAGTTAACCCACATTTATGGGTAAGCTAAACGTCTCTGCATATCATGACCCGACATGTGCCTCTGATATTCTTTCTGCCCTCTCTTCCGCAAAATTTCCCTGAGCCATGTTGGGTTCATTTTTGGTCTGCCTCAGTGATGAGTTGTTGGGGGCTTCTGAGGCTCTGGCTCTCTGATTTGGTAACAGTTGATTTATCTCTGTGCTGATCTCCTTCCCCCTTGTGCTGGTATCCGTTTCATCAGGAAAACAGCACCCTTGCTTGTTTCTCCGATTTTTCTTAGTTTCAGCCGGGGCCCTTTTGAGGTATGATGGGGTGGCTCTCTCCTTAGGATCTACATCAATCTGAAAAAGAGAAGCAGATTCTGCAACGGAGAGTAAGTTAGCATCAGGACAAATGAGATAACCCTTTTTGTTTAATAGAGAATTTAATAGGTGTAGGCCCTCATGTGCCCACAATTGATGGCAGCTTGATATTGGAGAGTGGCCTTATGTTTGCATATGATTCTGACTTGTTTCCCAGCTCAAGCTACGGGTCCCATAACAGTGAGGGGATCAGTTAGCCGAATTGAGAGCAGTTGCTTCTCCATCATGGCTGTGTGCCACCACTGAACTTGTGTGGGCATCACAACAAGTTATTTGCTGCTAAGTGGGTTAGACCATGCATTGCTTCGACAGATATTGGTCATTTTCCCCCAGTCGCCCATGTAGCACCTTCTGGCACTAGACGCGCTGAATGTCTGGGGACTGACTCTCTTCCAGCTTCCAGACATGCCATTGTAATTTGCATGTCAATCACGTAAGGTGTCTTCAGCAGTAGGTTCTTACCACTAGCCTTTGGTGGGTGATCAAGTACTCTGAAAGAAATCTGTCTGTCTTTTAGGGAACCTTGTAGGTCTCTGATCAAAACCTCATTGTCGATGATAGCCCCATGCTGGTTCTGGGAGTTACAGGTCAGTGCCCAATAAGAAAATGAGGAAAAAGATAACTAATATACAAGAGTTAGAGATAAGAGAGAGAGAGAGAGAGAGGGAGAGGGGAAGTGAGGGAGTGAAGATGTAGAAGGTTAACTTTAGTCTTGATCTTACCCTCTCCAATGTCTTGTGGTTCAGGTGTTCCCTGTAAGGGCCTGGAAAAGGATCAACCATTTGGTCTGTCTTGTAGTAAGTAGATAATTATGGTACCATTTCCGTTTGGGTCTAGATTTGTGTTTCCCACCCCTTTGATGCCCTCCCCTCCCTCCCCTTCCATCCTCGTGTCAAGCCCAGGAGATGCTTGCTGGGTATGTAAGGTATCTTGGGTAGATTCAGGTTAGGTGCTGTAGATAAGTGAGACTATCTGCTGATTTTCGTTCTGTGATTGGGTAAGTTCACTGAGAATGATCTGTTCCAGGTTCAACCATTTTTTCCTCCAATTTCATTGTGTCATTTTTTCTTACTGCTGTATAGAATTCCATTGTGTAGATATACCACATCTTAGTTATCCTTTCTTCTAATGGTGGACATATGGGTTGATTCCAGCACTTAGCTATTCCATATTGGCCGCTATAAATATGGTTGAGCAAATCTCTCTAGCCTGTGGTTTGAAGGTTATACGGTACAGTGAAAAGCATTCTTTTGAATCATACAGAAAAAACAGTTCTACTCCTGCGTGTTTCCAGCCTAAAGAATTTACAGAACAGCATATTGGAAACAGACTTTACTGAACAGATAATTGGAAAAAGCTGTTTAGTTCATTTGGAGTGAAAAGCATTCTTTTGAAGTCATACAGAAAAGCAGTGGTACTGCTGAGTGTATCAAGTCTGAAGACTTCACCGAACAGCATATTGGAGAGACATGTTTATTTCCTTTGCTGTGAAAAGCGTTGATTTGAAGTCATTCACAAAAACAGTTGTTCTACTGCGTGTTTGCAGTCTTCGAAACTAAAGGCATTACAGAACAGGATATCGGAAAGAGATGTTTAGTTCATTTGGCCAGAAAAGTGTTCTTTCCAAGTCATACCAAGAAACAGTTTTATTACTGCGTGTTTCCAGTCTATGAAAGTAAAGGCCTTACCAAACAGGATATTGGAGAGACATGTTTAGTTCATTTTCCGTGAATAGCTTTGTTTTCAAGTCATTCATGAAAGCAGTTCCTCTACTGGGTTTTTCAAGTCTGAGAAACTAAAGGCTATACTGGACCTATAATTGGAAACAGCTGTTTAGTTCATTTGGAGTGAAAAGCATTATTTTGAAATCATACAGAAAATCATTTGTACTGCTGCATGTATCAAGTCTAAAGACTTTACCGAACAGCATTTGGAGCGACATGTTTAGTTCATTTGCCATGAAAAGCGTTGTTTTGAATACATTCACAAACCATTTGTTCTACTGCATGTTTGAAGTCTATGTAAATAAAGGCTTTACAGAAGAGATAATTGGAAACTCTGGTTAATTAATTTGCAGTGAAAGCTTTGCTTTGATGTCATTCCCCAAAACAGTTGTCCTACTTCATGTTCCTACTCTGTGAAACTAAAGGCTTTTGAGAGCAGATAATTGGAAAGAGATGGTCAGTTCATTAGGAGTGAAAAGCGTTCTTTTGAATTCATACTGAAAAACAGTTGGATTACTGCATGTTTCTAGTCTATGAATGTAAAGGATTTACAAAACAGGATATTGGAGAGACATGTTTAGTGAATTTTTTGTGAAATGCTTTGTTTTGAAGTCATTCACGAAAGCAGTTGCCTTACTGCTTTTTCCAAGGTTGAGAAATTAAAGGCTTTACTGAACAGATAATTAGAAACAGCTGTTTAGTTCATTTGGAGTGAAAAGCATTCTTTTGAAATCATACAGAAAAAACAGTTGTACTGCTGCATGTTTCAACTCTAAAGAATTTACAGGACAGCATATTGGAGTGACAAGTTTAGTTTATTACCCGTGAAAAGCGTTGTTGTGCAGTCATTCACAAAACCAATTGTTCTACTGCATGTTTCAAGTCTATGAAACTAAGGGATTTACAGAAGACATAATTGGGCACACCTGTTTAGGTAATTTGCCTTGCAAAGTGTTATTGTGAAGTCATTCCCCAAAACACTTGTTCTACTGCGTGTTTCCCATGTATGAAACATAAATCTTACAGAACACCATATTGGGAAAAGTTGTTTGGTTTATTTGCCATGAAAAGCGTTGTTTTGAAGTCATTCACAACACCAGGTGCTATACTGTGTGTCTGCACTCTACGAAACTAAAGGCATTACAGAAAAGCATATAGGAAAGAGATGTTTAGTTTATTTGGAGTGAAAAGCGTTCTTTTGAAGTTATACCGAAAAACAGTTGTATTACTGCGTGTTTGAGGTCTATGAAAGTAAAGGCTTTACAAAACAGCATATTGGTGAGACATGTTTAGTTCGTTTGCTGTGAAAAGCTTTGTTTTGAAGTCCTTCACGAAAGCGTTTGCTCTACTGCGTTTTACAAGTCTGAAAAACTAAAGGCTTTACTGAACAGATAATTCGAAATAGCTGTTTAGTTCATTTTGAATGAAAAGCATTCTTTTGAAGTGATACAGAAAGACAGTTGTCCTGGTCCGTGTTTCAAATCTAAAGACTTACTGAACAGCGTATTAGAGCGACAAGTTTAGTTCATTTGCCGTGAAAAGCGTTGTTTTAAAGTCATTCACACAAACACATGTAATACTGCTTGTATCAAGTCTATGAAACTCACGTCTTTGCAAAAGAGTTTATGGGAAAGAGATCTTCAGTTCATTTGGAGTGAAAAGCGTTCTTTTAAGTAATACCAAAAAACACTTGTATTATGGCATGTTTCAAGTCTATGAAAGTAAAGGCTTTACAAAAGAGCATATTGGGGAGACCTGTTTAAGTCACTTTCTGTGAAAAGCTTTGTTTTGAAGTGATTCACGAAAGCATTTGCTCTACTGCAGTTTTCAAGTCTGAGAATCTAAAGGCTTTACTGAACAGATAATTGGAAAAAGCTGTTTAGTTCATTTGGAGTGAAAAGCATTCTTTTGAAGTCATACAGAACAACAGTGGTACTGCTGCGTGTATCAAGTCTGAAGACTTTACCGAACAGCATATTGGAGAGACATGTTTAGTTGATTTGCTGTGAAAAGCGTTGATTTGAAGTCATTCACAAAAACAGTTGTTCTACTGCGTGTTTGCAGTCTTCGAAACTAAAGGCATTACAGAACAGGATATCGGAAAGAGATGTTTAGTTCATTTGGCCAGAAAAGTGTTCTTTCCAAGTCATACCAAGAAACAGTTTTATTACTGCGTGTTTCAAGTCTATGAAAGTAAAGGCCTTACCAAACAGGATATTGGAGAGACATGTTTAGTTCATTTTCCGTGAATAGCTTTGTTTTCAAGTCATTCATGAAAGCAGTTCCTCTACTGGGTTTTTCAAGTCTGAGAAACTAAAGGCTATACTGGACCTATAATTGGAAACAGCTGTTTAGTTCATTTGGAGTGAAAAGCATTATTTTGAAATCATACAGAAAATCATTTGTACTGCTGCATGTATCAAGTCTAAAGACTTTACCGAACAGCATTTGGAGCGACATGTTTAGTTCATTTGCCATGAAAAGCGTTGTTTTGAATACATTCACAAACCATTTGTTCTACTGCATGTTTGAAGTCTATGTAAATAAAGGCTTTACAGAAGAGATAATTGGAAACTCCAGTTAGTTAATTTGCAGTGAAAGCGTTGTTTTGATGTCATTCCCCAAAACAGTTGCCCTACTGCGTGTTTTTACTCTGTGATAGTAAAGGCTTTAGAGAGCAGATAATTGGAAAGAGATGTTTAGTTCATTTGGAGTGAAAAGCGTTCTTTTGAATTCATACCGAAAATCAGTTGTATTACTGCATGTTTCTAGTCTATGAAAGTAAAGGATTTACAAAACAGGATATTTGAGAGACATGTCTAGTGATTTTTTTGTGAAAAGCTTTGTTTTGAAGTCATTCACGAAAGCAGTTGCTCTGCTGCTTTTTTCAAGGTTGAGAAATTAAAGGCTTTACTGAACAGATAATTAGAAACAGCTGTTCAGTTCATTTGGAGTGAAAAGCATTCTTTTGAAGTCATACAGAAAAAACAGTTGTACTGCTGCGTGTTTCAAGACTAAATAATTTACAGGACAGCATATTGGAGTGACAAGTTTAGTTCATTACCCGTGAAAAGCGTTGTTGTGCAGTCATTCACAAAACCAGTTGTTCTACTGCATGTTTCAAGTCTATGAAACTAAGGGATTTAAAGAAGAGATAATTGGGCACACCTGTTTAGGTAGTTTGCCTTGCAAAGAGTTATTGTGAAGTCATTCCCCAAAACACTTGTTCTACTGCGTGTTTCCCATGTATGAAATATAAATCTTACAGAACACCATATTGGAAAAAGTTCTTTAGTTTATTTGCCATGGAAAGCATTGTTTTGAAGTCATTCACAAACCCAGTTGCTGTACTGCCTGTCTGCAGTCTACGAAACTAAAGGCGTTACGGAACAGCATATTGGAAAGAGATGTTTAGTACATTTGGAGTGAAAAGCGTTCTTTTGAAGTCATACCGAAAAACAGTTGTATTACTGCGTGTTTCAGATCCATGAAAGCAAAGGCTTCACAAAACAGCATATTGGAGAGACATGCTTAGTTCATTTGCTGTGAAAAGCTTTGTTTTGAAGTCATTCACGAAAGCAGTTGCTCTACTGCGTTTTTCAAGTCTGAGAAACTAAAGGCTTTACTGAACAGATAATTGGAAAGAGCTGTTTAGTTCATTTGGAATGAAAAGCATTCTTTTGAATTCATACAGAAAGACAGTTGTACTGGTCCGTGTTTCAAATCTAAAGACTTACCGAACAGCGTATCAGAGTGACAAGTTTAGTTCACTTGCTGTGAAAAGCGTTGTCTTGAAGTCATTCACAAAAACAGTTGTTTTACTGCGTGTTTCCAGTCTATGAAACTATAGGCTTTACAGAACAGCATATTGGAAAGACGTGTTTAGTTGTTTTGCACTAAAAAGCCTTGTTTTGAAGTCATTCACACAAACAGATGTAATACTGCTTGTTTCAAGTCTATGAAACTCAAATCTTTACAGAATAGTTTATCGGAAAGAGATCTTTAGTTCATTTGGAGTGAAAAGCGTTCTTTTAAGTCATACCAAAAAGCACTTGTATTACGGCATGTTTCAAGTCTATGGAAGTAAAGGCTTTACAAAACAGCACATTGGAGAGACCTGTTTAATTCATTTTCTGTGAAAAGCATTGTTTTGAAGTCATTCAGGAAAGCAGTTGCTCTACTGCAGTTTTGAAGTCTGAGTATCTAAAGGCTTTACTGAACAGATAATTGGAAAAAGCTGTTTAGTTCATTTGGAGTGAAAACCATTCTTTTGAAGTCAAACAGAAAAACAGTTGTACTGCTGCGTGTTTCAAGTCTAAAGGCTTTACTGAACAGCATATTGGGGACACATGCTTAGTTCATTTGCTGTGAAAAGCGTCGTTTTGATGTCATTCACAAAAACAATTGTTCTACTGCGTGTTTGCAGTATATGAAACAAAATGTATTACAGAACAGCATATTGGAAAGAGATGTTTTGTTCATTTGGAGTGAAAAGCGTTCTTTTGAAGTCATACCGAAAAACAGTTTTATTACTGTGTGTTTCAAGTGTATGAAAGTAAAGGCTTTACAAAGCAGCACATTGGAGAGACATGTTTAGTGCATTTTCTGTGAAAAGCTTTGTTGTCAAGTCATTGACGAGAGCAGTTGCTCTACTGCGTTTTTCAAGTCTGAGAAACTGAACGCTTTACTGAACTGATAATTGGAAACAGCTGTTTAGTTCATTTGGAGTGAAAATCATTCTTTTGAAGTCATACAGAAAAAACAGTTGTACAGTTCCGTGTTTCAAGTCTAAAGAATTTACAAAACCGCATATTGGAGGGACATGTTTAGTTCATTTGCAGTGAAAATTGTTGTTTTGAAGTCATTCACAAAACCACTTGCTCTACTGCATGTTTCAAATCTGTGAAACTAAAGGCTTCACGGAAGTGATAATTGGAAACAGCTGTTTAGTTAAGTTGCCATGAAAAGAGTTGGTTTGAAGTCATTCCGGAAAAAAGTTACTGTACTGCATGTTTGTAGTCTGTGAATATAAAGGCTCTTGAGAGCAGATAATTGGAAAGAGATGTTTAGTTCATTCGGAGTGAAAAGACTTCTTTTGAAGTCATACCGAAAAACAGTTGTATTAGTGCATGTTTCGAGTCTATGAAAGTAAAGGGTTTACAAAACAGCATATTTGTGAGACATGTTTAGTGCATTTTCTGTGAAAAGCTTTGTGTTTTTTTTTTGTTTCCTTTTTTTTCTTTATTAGTTAGTTTTGTATTGAGCAAATACAGTCAGTTTGGTACCATTATTAGGCTCATCCGTGTGACCTACAACCTCCCCTTGGCCCCTCCTTGTTGAGGTATTCGGGTCATGCATTGTGGAGTTAGCCCACATTTATGGGTAAGCTAAAGACAATGTCTCCGCATATCATGACCCAACATGTGCCTCTGACATTCTTTCCGCCCCCTCTTCCACAAAATTTCCCTGAGCCATGTTGGGTTCAATTCTGGTCTGCTTCAGTGACGAGGTGTTGGGGGTCTCTGAGGCTCTGGCTCTCTGATTTGGTAGGAGTTGATTTATCTCTGTGCTGATCTCCTTCCCCTTTGTGCTGGTATCCAGTTCATCAGGGAAACAGCACCATTGCTTGTTTCTCTGATTTTTCTTAGTTTCAGCCGGGGCCCCTCTGAGGTATGATGGGGTGGCTCTCTCCTTAGGATCTACATCTATCTGAGAAAGAGAAGCAGATTCTGCAACGGAGAGTAAGTTACCATCAGGACAAATGAGATAACCCTTTTTGTTTAATAGAGAATTTAATAGGTGTAGGCCCTCTTGTAGCCCACAATTGATGGTAGCTTGATACTGGAGAGTGGGCTGATATTTGGATATGGTTCTGACTTGTTTCCCAGCTCCAGCTATGGGTCCATACCAGTGAGGGCATCAGTTAGCCGAATTGAGAGCAGTTGGTTGCCCACCATGGCTGTGTGCCACCACTGCACTTGTGTGGGCATCACAACAAGTTATTTGCTGCTACGTGGGTTAGACCATGCGTTGCTTTGACAGATATTGGTCATTTTCCCCCAGTCGCCAAGGAGCACCTTCTCTCACTAGACGCGCTGACTTTCAGGGGACTGACTCTCTTCCAGCTTCCAGACATGCCATTCTAATTTGCATGTCCATCACATAAGATGTCTTCAGCAGTAGGGTCTTACCACTAGCCTTTGTTGCGTCATCAAGTACTCTGACAGAAATCTGTCTGTCGTTTAGGAAACCTTGTAGGTCTCTGATCAAAACCTCATTGTCGATGATAGCCCCATGCTGGTTCTGGGAGTTACAGGTCAGTGCGCACTAAGAAAATGAGGAAGAAGATAACTAATATACAAGAGTTAGAGATAAGAGAGAGAGAGAGAGGGAGAGGGGAAGTGAGGGAGTGAAGATGTAGAAGATTAAGGTTAGTCTTGATCTTACCCTCTCCAATATCTTGTGGTTCAGGTGTTCCCTGTGAGGGCCTGGTGAAGGATCAGATATTTGGTCTGTCTTGTAGTAAGTAGAAAATTATGGTACCATTTCCGTTTGTGTCTAGATTTGTGTTTCCCACCCCTTTGATGCCCTCCCCTCCCTCCCCTTCCATCCTAGTGTCTAGTCTAGGAGATGCTTGCTGGGTATGTAAGTTATCTTGGGTAGATTCAGGTTAGGTGTTGTAGATGAGTAAGACTATGTGGAGATTTTCTTTCTGTGATTGGGTAAGTTCACTGAGAATGATCTGTTCCAGGTTCAACCATTTTTCCTCAAATTTCATTTTCTCATTTTTTCTTACTGCTGTATAGAATTCCATTGTGTAGATATACCACATCTTAGTTATCCATTCTTCTAATGATGGACATCTGGGTTGATTCCAGCACTTAGCTATTCCAAATTGAGCCACTATAAATATGGTTGAGCAAATCTCTCTAGCCTGTGGTTTGAAGGTTATACGGATAGAGTGAAAAGCATTCTTTTGAATCATACAGAAAAAACAGTTGTACTGCTGCGTGTTTCAAGTCTAAAGTTTTTACAGAACAGCATATTGGTAAAAGGCATTACTGAACAGATAATTGGAAAAAGCTGTTTAGCTCATTTGGACTGAAAAGCATTCTTTTGAAATCATAGAGAAAAACAGTTGTACTGCTGCATATATCAAGTCTGAACAGTATACCGAACATCATATTGGAGAGACCTGTTTAGTTCATTTGCTGTGAAAAGCGTTGTTTTGAAGTCATTCACAAAAACAGTTGTTCTACTGCGTGTTTGCAGTCCAGGAAACTAAAGGCATTACAGAACAGGATATTGGAAAGAGATGTTTAGTTCATTTGGCGTGAAAAGCATTCTTTTGAAGTCATAACGACAATCAGTTTTATTACTGCGTGTTTCAAGTCTGTGTAACTAAAGGCCTTACCAAACAGCATATTGGAGAGACATGTTTAGTTCATTTTCTATGAAAAGCTTTGTTTTCAAGTCATTCACGAAAGCAGTTCCTCCACGGGGTTTTTCAGGTCTGAGAAACTAAAGGCTTTACTGAACACATAAGTGGAAACAGCTCTTTAGTTCATTTGGAGTGAAAAGCATTATTTTGAACTCATACAGAAAAACAGTTGTACTGCTGCGTGTATCAAGTCCAAAGACTTTTCTGAACAGAATATTGGGGACACATGTTTAGTTCATTTGACGTGAAAAGCGTTGTTTTGAATTCATTCACAAAACCAGTTGTTCTACTGCATGTTTCAAGTCTATGAATTTAAAGGCTTTACATAAGAGATAATTGGAAACGCCTGTTAATTAATTTGCAGTGAAAGCTGTTGTTTTGATGTCATTCCCCAAAACACTTGTTATATTGCGTGTTTCTAGTCTGTGAAACTAAATGCTTTAGTGAGCAGATAATTGGAAAGAGATGTTTAGCTCACTTCGAGTGAAAAGCGTCGTTTTGAAGGCATACCGAAAAACAGTTGCATTACTGCGTGTTTCAAGTCTATGAAAGTAAAGGCTTTACAAAACAGCATATTGGAGACACATGTTTAGTTCATTTCCGGGAAAAATATTGTTTTGAAGTCACTCCCAAAAACAGTTGTTCTACTGCGTGTTTCCCGTCTATGAAACATAAGGCTTACAGAACACCATATTAGAAACAGTTTTTTAGTTCATTTGCCATGAAAATCATTGTTTTGAAGTCTTTCACAAAAACAGTTGTTCTACTGCATGTTTGCAGTGTACGAAACTAAAGGTATTACAGAACAGCATAGTGGAAAGAGATGTTTATTTCGTTTGGAGTGAAAAGCATTCTTTTGAAGTCATACCAAAAAAGAGTTGTATTACTGCGTGTTTCAAGGCTATGGAAGTAAAGGCTTTACAAAACAGCATATTGGAGAGACATGTTTAGTTCATTTTCTGTGAAAAGCTTTGTTTTGAAGTCATTCATGAAAGCAGTTGCTCTAATGCGTTTTTGAAGTCTGTGAAACTAAAGGCTTTACTAAACAGATAATTGGAAACAGCTGTTTAGTTCATTTGGAGTGAAAAGAATTCTTTTGAAGTCATACAGAAGGACAGTTGTAGTGGTGCGTGTTTGAAATCTAAAGACTTACCGAACAACATATTGGAGAGACAAGTTTAGTTCATTTGCCATGAGAAGGGTTGTTTTGAAGTCATTCACAAGAACAGTTGTTCTACTGCGTGTTTCCAGTCTATGAAACTAAAAGCTTTACACAACAGCTTATTGGAAAGAGATGTTCAGTTGTTTTGCAGTGAAAAGCGTTCTTTTGAAGTCATTCACAAAACCAGTTATTCTACTGCAAGTAGCAAGTCTATGAAACTAAAGGCTTTACAGAACAGCATATGGAAAGCGATGTTTAGTTCATTTGGAGTGAAAAGCGTTCTTTTGAAGGCATACAGAAATCAGTTGTACTACTGTGTGTTTCAAGTGTATAAAACTAAAGGCTTTACAGAACAGGATATTGGAAAGGGAAGTTTAGTTCATTTGCAGTGAAAAGCCTTTTCTTTTACTCACACTGAAAACCAGTTGTACTACTGCATGTTTCAAGTCTATCAAACCAAAGGCTTTACAGAACAGATTATTGGAAAGACAAATTTCGTTAATTTGCCGTGAAAAGCGTTGTTTTGAAAGTCATTCACAAAACCAGTTGTTGTTCTGCATGATTCAAGTCTATGAAACTAATGGCTTTGCAGAAGAGATAATTGGAAACACCTGTTTAGTTAATTTGCCGTTAAAAGGGTTGTTCTGAAGTCATTCCCCAAAACAGTTGTTCTACTGAGAGATTCTAGTCTGTGATAATAAAGGCTTTACAGAACACCTTATTGGAAACAGATGTTTTGTTCACTTAGAGTGAAAAGCGTTCTTCTGTAGTCATACAGAAAGACAGTTGCACTGCTGCATGTTGGAACTCTAAAGACTTTACAAAACAGCATATTGGAGTGACATGTTTAGTTCCTTTGCATGAAGAGTCTTGTTTGGAGTCATTCCCAAAAACAGTTGTTCTACTGCGTGTTTCCCATCTATGAAACATAAGGCTTACAGAACACCGTACTGGAAAGAGTTGTTTACTTCATTTGCCATGAAAATTGTTGTTTTTTAATCATTCACCAAAAACAGTTGTTCTACTGCGTGTTTCCCATCTAGGAAACGTAGGCTTACAGAACACCATATTGGAGAGTTGTTTAGTTCATTTGCCATGAAAAGCGTTGTTTTTAAATCATTCACAAAAACAGTTGTTTCATTGCGTGTTTGCAGTGTACAAAACAAAAGGCATTACAGAACAGCATATTGGAAAGGGTTGTTTAGTTCATTTGCAGTGAAAAGCCTTCTCTTTAATTCATATGGAAAAACAGTTGTACTACTGCGTGATTCAAGTCTATGAAACGAAAGGCTGTACAGAACATATTATTGGAAAGACATGTTTCGTTAATTTGCCAGGAAAAGAGATCTTTTGAAGTCATTCCCAAAAACAGTTGCTCTACAGAGTGTATCTAGTCCGTGAAACTAAAATCTTTACAGAACAGCTTATTGGAAACAGATGTTTAGTTCATTTAGAGTGAAAACCGTTCATTTGCAGGCAAAAGAAAGACAGTTGCATTGCTGCTTGTTTCAAGTCTAAAGACTCTACCGAACAGCATATTGGAGCATTAAGTTTAGTTCATAAGGCTTGAAAAGTGTGGTGTTGAAGTCATTCACCTAAACAGTTGTTCTACTGCGTGTTTCCAGTCTATGAAACTAAAGGTTTTAGAGAACAGCATATTGGAAAGAGATGCTTAGTTGTTTTGCAGTGAAAAGCGTTCTTTTGAACTCATTCACACAAACACATGTAATACTGCATGTTTCAAGTCTATGAAACTAAAGTCTTTACAGAAGAGTTTATCGGAAAGAGATTTTTAGTTCACTTGGAGTTAAAAGCATTCTTTTGATGTCATACCGAAAAGCAGTTGCATTACTGCGTGTTTCATGTCTATGAAAGTAAAGAATTTACAAAACAGCATATTGGAGAGACATGTTTAGTTCCTTTGCTGTGAAAAGCTTTGTTTTGAAGTCATTCACGAAAGCAGTTGCTCTTCTGCGTTTTTCAAGTCTGAGAAACTAAAGGCTTTACTGAACAGATAATTGGAACCAGCTGTTTAGTTCATTTGGGGTGAAAAGCATTCTTTTGAAGTCATATAGAAAAACTGTTGTACTGCTGCGTGTATCAAGTCTAAAGACTTTATCGAACAGCATATTGGAGAGACATGTTTAGATCATTTGCCGAGAAAAGCGTTGTTTTGAAGTCATTCACAAAACCAGTTCTTCTACTGCATGTTGCAAGTCTATGAAACATAAGACTTTACACAAGAGATAATTGGAAACACCTGTTTAGTTAGTTTGCCATGAAAAGAATTGTTTTGAAGTCATTCCCCCATACACTTGCTCTACTGCGTGTTTCTAGTCTGTGAAAATAAAGGCTTTACAGAACAGCTTATTGGAAACAGATGTTTAGTTCATTTAGGGGGAAAAGCGTTCTTCTGTAGTCATACAGAAACATAGTTGCACTACTGTGTGTTTCAACTCTAAAGACTTTACAGAACAGCATATTGGAGCGACATGTTTAGTTCATTTGCGTGAAAAGTGTTCTTTTGAACTCATTCCCAAAACAGTTGTTTTTCTGCGTGTTTCCCATCTATGAGACATAAGGCTTACAGAACATTGTATTGGAAAGAGTTGTTTAGTTCGTTTGCCATGAAAAGTGATGTTTTGAAGTCATTCACAACAACAGTTGTTCTACTGCGTGCTTGCTGTTTGTGAAATTAAAGGCATTACAGAACAGCACATTGGAAAGAGATGTTTAGTTCATTTGGAGTGAAAAGCGTTCTTTTGAAGTCATACCGAAAAACAGTTGTATTACTGCGTGTTTCAAGTCTATGAAAAGCGTTGCTTTGAAGTCATTCACAAAAACAGTTGTTCTACTGCGTGTTTGCATTCTACGAAAGTAAAGGCATTACAGAACAGCATATTGGAAAGAAATGTTTAGTTCATTTGGAGTGAAAAGCGTTCTTTTGAAGTCATTCCAAAAAACAGTTGTATTATTGCGTGTTTCAAGTCTATGAAAGTAAAGGCTTTAGAAAACAGCATATTGTAGAGACATGTTTAGTTCATTTGCTGTGACAAGCGTTTTTTTGAAGCAATTCACGTAAGCTACTGCGTTTTTCAAGTCTGAGAAACTAACGGATTTACTCAAGAGATAATTGGCTTTACAGAAGAGAAAATTGGAAACACCTGTTTAGTTAATTTGCCTTGAAAAGAGTTGTTTTGAAGTCATTCCCAAAAACAGTTGCTCTACTGCGTGTTTCTAGTCTGTGAAACTAAAGGCTTTACAGAGCAGATATTTCGAAAGAGATGTTTAGTTCATTTGGAGTGAAAAGCGTACTTTTGAAGTCATTCAGACAAACACATGTAATGCTGCATGTTTCAAGTCTATGAAACTAAAGTCTTTACAGAAGAGTTTATCAGAAATAGATAATTAGTTCATTTGGAGTGAAAAGCGTTCTTTTGAAATCATACCAAAAAACAGTTGTATTACTGCATGTTTCAAGTCTATGAAAGTAAAGGCTTTTAAAAACAGCATATTGGAGAGACATTTTTAGTTCATTTGCGATGAAAAGCTTTGTTTTGAACTCATTCACGAAATCAGTTGCTCTACTGTGTTTTCCAAGTCTGAGAAACTAAAGGCTTTACTGAACAGATAATTGGAATCAGCTGTTTAGTTCATTTGGAGAGAAAAGCATTCTTTTGAAGTCATACAGAATGACAGTTGTAGTGGTGCGGGTTTGAAATGTAAAGACTTTCGAAACAGCATGTAGGAGCGACAAGTTTAGTTCATTTGCCATGAAATGTGTTGTTTTGAAGTCATTCACAAAACCAGTTGTTCTACTGCATGTTTCAAGTCTATGAAACTAAAGGCTTTGCAGAAGAGATAATTGGAAACACCTGTTTAGTTAGTTTGCCGTGAAAAGAGTTTAGCTCATTTGGGTTAAAAGTGTTGCTTTGAAGTCATTCCCCAAAACAGTTGTTCTTCTGCGTGTTTCCCATGTATGAAACATAAGGCTTACAGAACATCGAATTGGAAAGAGTTGTTTAGTTCATTTGCCATGAAAATTGTTGTTTTGAAGTCATTCACAAAAACAGTTGTTCTACTGCGTGCTTGCAGTCTATGAAATTAAAGGCATTATAGAACAGCATATTGGAAAGAGATATTTATTTCATTCGGAGTGAAAAGCGTTCTTTTGAAGTCATACCGAAAAACAGTTGTATTACTGCGTGTTTGAAGTCTATGAAAGTAATGCTTTACAAAACTGCATATTGGAGTGACATGTTTAGTTCATTTACTGTGAAAAGCTTTGTTTTGAAGTCCTTCACGAAAGAAGTTGCTGTCCTGCATTTATCAATTCTGAGAAACTAAAGGCTTTACTGAACAGATAATTGGAAAGAGCTGTTTAGTTCATTTGGACTGAAAAGCATTCTTTTGAAGTCACACAGAAAAACAGTTGTACTGCTGCGTGTTTCAAGTCTAAAGCCTTTACAGAACAGCATATTGGAGAGACAGGTTTAGTTCTTTTGCTATGAAAAGCGTTGTTTTGAACTCATTCACAAAACCAGTTGTTCCACTGCATTTTTCAAGTCTATAAAACTGAAGGCTTACCAGAACAGGTAATTGGAAGATGCTGTTTAGTTAATATGCCATGAAAGCGTTGTTTTGAAGTCATTCCCCAAAGCAGTCACTCTATTACATTTTTCCAGTCTGTTAAACTAAAGGATTTACAGAGCAGATAGTTGGAAAGAGAAGTTTAATTCATTTGCAATGAACAGCCTTCTATTTAACTTATACGGAAAAACAGTTGTACTACTCCGAGTTTCAAGTCTATGAAACCAAAGTCTTTACAGAACAGATTATTGGAAAGACATGTTTCGTTAATTTGCCATGAAAAGAGTTGTTTTGAAGTCATTCCCAAAAACAGATGCTCTGCAGCATGTATCTTGTCTGTGAAACTAAAGGCTTTAGAGAACAGCTCATTGGAAACAGGTGATTAGTTCATTTTGAGTGAAAAGCGTTCTTTTGTAGTCATACAGAAAGACAGTTGCACTGCTGCGTGATTCCACTCTAAAGACTTTACAGAAGAGCATACTGGAGCGAAATGTTTAGTTCATTTGCTGTGAAAAGCGTGTTTTTGAATGTTATTCACAAAACCAGTTGTTCCACTACATTTTTCAAGTCTATGAAATTAAGGCTTTACAGAAGAGATAAATGGAAACACCTGTTTAGTTAATTTGCCTTGAAGGAGTTATTTTGAAGTCATTCCCCAAAACAGTTGCTCTACTGCGTGTTTCTAGTCTGTGAAACTAAAGGCTTTACAGAGCAGGTATTTCGAAAGAGATATTTAGTTTTTTTTGGAGTGAAAAGCGTTCTTCTGAAGTCATTCAGAAAAACACATGTAAGGCTGCATGTTTCTAGTCTGTGAAACTAAAGTCTTTACAGAAGAGTTTATCGGAAATAGTTGTTTAGTTCATTTGGAGTGAAAAGCGTCCTTTTGAAATCATACCAAAAAAACAGTTGTATTACTGCATGTTTCAAGTCAGTGAAAGTAAAGGCTTTAAAAAACAGCATATTGGAGAGACATGTTAGTTCATTTGCGGTGAAAAGCTTTGTTTTGAAGTCATTCACGAAATCAGTTGCTCTACTGCATTTTTCAAGTCTCAGAAACTAAAGGCTTTACTGAGCAGATAATTGGAAACAGCTGTTTAGTTCATTTGGAGAGAAAAGCATTCTTTTGAAGTCATACAGAAAGACAGTGGTAGTGGTGCGGGTTTGAAACGTAAAGACTTTCGAAACAGCATGTAGGAGCGACAAGTTTAGTTCAATTGCCGTGAAATGCGTTCTTTTCAAGTCATTCACAAAACCAGTTGTTCTCCTGCATGTTTCAAGTCTATGAAACTAAAGGCTTTACAGAAGACATAATTGGAAACACCTGTTTAGGTAGTTTGCCGGGAAAAGAATTGTTTTGAAGTCACTCCCCCAAACACTTGCTCTGCTGCGTGTTTCTAGTCTGTGAAACTAAAGGCTTTACAGAACAGCTTATTGGAAACAGATGTTTACTTCATTTAGGGGGAAAAGCGTTCTTTTGTAGTCATACAGAAAGACAGTTGCACTGCTGCGTGTTTGAACTCTAAAGACTTTACAGAACAGCATTTGGATCGACATGTTTAGCTCATTTGCGTGAAAAGTGTTGTTTTGAAGTCATTCCCCAAAACAGTCGTTCTTCTGCGTGTTTCTGATCTATGAAACATAAGGCTTACAGAACACCGTATTGGAAAGGGTTGTTTAGTTCATTTGCAATGAACACCGTTGTTTTGAAGTCAGTCACAAAAACGGTTGTTCTACTGCTTGCTTGCAGTCTATGAAATTGGGGCCATTACAGAACAGCATATTGGAAAGAGATGCTTAGTTCACTTGGAGTGAAAAGCGTTCTTTTGTGGTCATACCGAAAAAGAGTTGTATTACTGCGTGTTTCAAATCCATGAAAGTAAGGCTTTACAAAACAGCATATTGGAGAGACATGTTCAGTTCATTTGCTGTGAAAAGCTTTGTTTTGAAGTCAATCACGAAATCAGTTGCTCTACTGCATTTTTCAAGTCTCAGAAACTAAAGGCTTTACTGAACAGATAATTGCAAACAGCTGTTTAGTTCATTTGGAATGAAAATCATTCTTTTGAAGTCATACAGAAAAACAGTTGTACTGCTGCGTGTTTCAAGTCAAAAGACTTTACAGAACAGCATATTGGAGAGACATGTTTAGTTCTTTTGCCATGAAAAGCGTTGTTTTGAAGTCATTCACAAAACAAGTTGTTCTACTGCGTGTTTCTAGTCTATGAAACTGAAAGCTTTCTAGAAGAGATAATTGGAAACACCTGTTTAGTTAGCTTGCCGTGAAAAGAGTTGTTTTGAAGTCATTCCCCCAAACACTTGCTCTACTGTGTGTTTCAAGTCTGTGAAACTAAACGGTTTACAGAACAGATTATTGGAAACAGATGTTTAGTTCATTTAGGGTGAAAAGCGTTCTTTTGTAGTCATACAGAAAGACAGTTGTACTGCTGAGTGTTTCAACTCTAAAGACTTACAGAACAGCATATTGGAGTGACATGTTTAGCTCATTTGCGTGAAAAGTGTTGTTTTGAAGTCATTCCCAAAAACAGTTGTTCTTCTGCGTGTTTCCCATCTATGAAACATAAGTCTTACAGAACTCCATATTGGAAAGAGTTGTTTAGTTCATTTGCCATGAACAGCGTTCTTTTGAAGTCATTCACACAAACAGTTGTTCCCCTGCGTGCTTGCAGTCTGTGAAATTAAAGGCATGACAGAGAGCATATTGGAAAGAGATGTTTAGTTCATTTGGAGTGAAAAGCGTTCCTTTGCAGTCATACCTAAAAACAATTGTATTACTGCGTGTTTCAAGTCTATGAAAGTTAGGCTTTACAAACATCATATTGGAGAGACATGTTTAGTTCATTTGCCGTGAAACGCTTTTTTTTTTTTAAGTCATTCACGAAAGCAGTTCCTCTACTGCGTTTTTCAAGCCTGAGAAACTAAAGGCTTTACTGAAAAGATAATTGTAAACAGCTGTTTAGTTCATTTGGACTGAAAAGCATTCTTTTGAAATCATACAGAAAAACAGTTGTACTGCTGCGTGTTTCCAGTCTAAAGCCTTTACAGAACCTTATGTTGGAGAGACATGCTTAGTTCTTTTGCCATGAAAAGCGTTGTTTTGAAATCATTCACAAGACCAGTTGTTCTACTACATGTTTCAAGTCTATGAAACTGTAGGCTTTACAGAAGAGGTAATTGGAAGCCACTGTTTAGTTAATATGCCGTGAAAGAGTTGTTTTGAAGTCATTCCCCAAAACAGTTGCTCTATTGCGTTTTCCAGTCTGTGAAACTAAAGGATTTACGGAGCACATAGTTGGAAAGAGAAGTTTAGTTCATTTGCAGTCAAATGCCTTCTATTAAACTCATACGGAAAAACATTTGTACTAGTCCGTGTTTCAAGTCTACGGAACCAAAGTCTTCACAGAACAGATTATTGGAAAGACATGTTTCCTTAATTTGCCATGAAAAGAGTTGTTTTGAAGTCATTCCGAAAAACAGTTGCTCTGCAGCGTGTATCTCATCTCTGAAACTAAAGGCTTTACAGAACAGCTCATTGGAAAGAGGTGATTAGTTCATTTCGAGTGAAAAGCGTTCTTTTGTAGTCATACAGAAAGACAGTTGCACTGCTGCGTGATTCCACTCTAACGACTTTACAGAGGAGCATTGCGGAGTGAAATGCTTAGTTCATTTGCTGTGAAAAGCGTGTTTTTGAATGTTATTCACAAAACCACTTGTTTTACTACATTTTTCAAGTCTATGAAACTAAAAGCTTTACAGAGATAATTGGAAACAAATGTTTAGTTAATTTGCCTTGAAAAGAGTTGTTTTGAAGTCATTCCCAAAAACAGTTGCTCTGCAGCATGTATCTCGGCTGCGAAACTAAAGGCTTTACAGAGCAGATATTTGGATAGAGATTTGGAGTGAAACGCGTTCTTTTCAAGTCATACCAAAAAACAGTTGTGTTTCTGCATGTTTCACATCTATGAATACAAAGGACTTAGAGAGCAGCATATTGGAAGGACATGTTTAGTTCATTATCTGTGAAAACCATTGTTTTGAAGTCCTTCACGAGAGCATTTACTCTAGTGCGTTTTTCAAGTCTGAGAAACTAAAGGCTTTACTGAAGAGATAATTGGAAAGAGCTGTTTAGTTCATTTGGAGTGAAAAGCATTCATTTGAACTCATACAGAAAAACAGATGTACTGGTGAAAGTTTCAAGTGTAAAGACTTTACAGAACAGCATATTGGAGAGACATGTTTAGTGCATTTGCAGGGAAAATCCTTCTATTTATCTCATACGGAAAGTCAGTTTTTCTACTCCGTGTTTCAAGTCTATGAAACCAAAGTCTTTACCAAACAGATTATTGGAAAGACATGTTTCGTTAATTTGCCATGAAAAGAGTTGTTCTGAAGTCATTCCCAAAAACAGTTGCTCTGCAGCGTGTATCTCATCTGTTAAACTAAAGGGTTTACAGAACAGCTCATTGGAAACAGGTGATTAGTTCATTTATAGTGAAAAGCGTTCTTTTGTAGTCATACAGAAGGACAGTTGCACTGCTGCGTGATTCCACTCTAAAGACTTTACAGAGGAGCATTCTTGAACGAAATGTTTAGTTCATTTGCCATGAAAAGCGTTTTGTTGAACGTTATTCACAAAACCAGTAGTTCTACTACATTTTTCAAGTCTATGAAACTAAAGGCTTTACAGAGATATTTGGAAACACCTGTTTTGTTAATTTGCCTTGAAAAGAGTTGTTTTGAAGTCATTCCCAAGAACAGTTGCTCTGCAGCGTGTATCTCGTCTGTGAAACTAAAGGCTTTACTGAGCAGATATTTGGATAAAGATTTGGAATGAAACGCGTTCTTTTCGAGTCATACCGAAAAACAGCTGTATTTCTGCATGTTTCACATCTATGAAAGTAAAGGACTTAGAGAGCAGCATATTGGAGAGACATGTTTAGTTCATTTGCTGTGAAAACCATTGTTTTGAAGTCATTCACGAGAGAATTTACTCTACTGCGTTTTTCAAGTCTGAGAAACTAAAGGCTTTACTGAAGAGATAATTGGAAACAGCTGTTTAGTTCACTTGGAGTGAAAAGCGTTCTTTTGAATTCATACAGAAAAACCCATGTACTGGTGCATGTTTCAAGTGTAAAGACTTTACAGAACAGCATATTGGAGAGACATGTTTAGTGCATTTGCAGTGAAAAGCCTTCTATTTAACTCATACGGAAAAACATTTGTACCACTCGGTGCTTCAAGTCTATGAAACCAAAGTCTTTACAGAACAGATTATTGGAAAGACATGTTTCGTTAGTTTGCCATGAAAAGGGTTATTTTGAAGTCATTCCCAAAAACAGTTGCTCTGCAGCTTGTATCTCATCTGTGTAACTAAAGGCTTTACTGAACAGTTCATTGGAAACAGGTGATTAGTTCATTTCGAGTGAAAAGCGTTCTTTTGTAGTCATACAGAAAGACAGTTGCACTGCTGCGAGATTGCACTCTAAAGGGTTTACAGAAGAGCATACTGGAGCAACATGTTTAGTTCATTTGAAGTGAAAAGCGTGTTATTGAATGATATTCACAAAACCAGTTGTTCTACTGCATTTTTCAAGTCTATGAAACTAAAGGCTTTACAGACATAATTGGAAAAACCTCTTTAGTTAGTTTGCCGTGAAAAGAGTTGTTTTGAAGTCATTCCCCGAAACACTTGCTCTACTGCGTGCTTCTAGTCTGTGAAACTAAAGGCTTTACAGAGCACCTCATTGGAAACAGGTGATTAGTTCATATTCGAGTAAAAAGCGTTCTTTTGAAGTCATTCACACAAACACATGTAATACTGCATGTCTCAAGTCTATGAAACTAAAGTCTTTACAGAAGAGTTTATTGGAAATAGATGATTAGTTCACTTGGAGTGAAAAGCGTTTTTTGAAATCATACCACAAAACTGTTGCATTACTGCGTGTTTCAAGTCTATGAAACTAAAGGATTTACAAAACAGCATATTGGAGAGATATGTTTAGTTCATTTGCGGTGAAAAGCTTTGTTTTGAAGTCATTCACGAAATCAGTTGCTCTACTGCGTTTTTCAAGTCTGAGAAACTAAAGGCTTTACTGAACAGATAATTGGAATCAGCTGCTTAGTTCATTTGGAGAGAAAAGCATTCTCTTCAAGTCATAGAGAAAGACAATTGTAGTGGTGTGGGTTTGAAATCAAAAGGCTTACAAAACAGCATGTGGGAGCCACAAGTTTAGTTCATTTGCCGTGAAATGCGTTGTTTTGAAGTCATTCACGAAACCAGTTGTTCTACTGCATGTTTCAAGTCTATGACAATAAAGGCTTTGCAGAAGAGATAATTGGAAACACCTGTTTAGTTAGTTTGCCATGAAAATAGTTGTTTTGAAGTCATTCCCCTAAACACTTGCTCTTCTGCGTGTTTCCAGTCTGTGAAACTAAAGGCTATGCCGAACAGCTCATTGGAAACAGGTGATTAGTTCATTTAGAGTGAAAAGCGTTCCTTTGTAGTCATACAGAAAGACAGTTGCACTGCTGCGTGTTTCAACTCTAAAGACTTTACAGAACAACATATTGGAGCGACATGTTTAGATCGTTTGCATGAAAAGTGTTGTTTTGTAGTCATTCCCAAAAACAGTTGTTCTTCTGCGTGTTTCCAATGTATGAAACATAAGGCTTACAGAACACTGTATTTGAAAGAGTTGTTTAGTTCCTTTGCCATGAAAAGCGCTGTTTTGAAGTCATTCACAAAAACAGTTGTTCTACTGCTTGCTTGCAGTCTATGAACCTAAAGGCATTACAGAACAGCATATTGGAAAGAGATGTTTAGTCATTTGGAGTTAAAAGCGTTCTTTTGAAGTCATACCGAAAAACAGTTGCATTACCACGTGTTTCAAATCTATGAAATTAAGGCTTTAATAAACAGAATATTGGAGAGAAATGTTTAGTTCATTTGCTGTGAAAAGCTTTGTTTTGATGTCATTCACAAAACCAGTTGTTCTACTGCATGTTTCTAGTCTATGAAACTGAAGGCTTTACAGAAGAGGTAATTGGAAGCCGCTGTTTAGTTAATATGCCGTGAAAGAGATGTTTTGAAGTCATTCCCCCAAACCCTTGCTCTATTGCGTTTTTCCAGTCTGTGAAACTGAAGGATTTACAGAGCAGATAGTTGGAAAGAGAAGTTCAGTTCATTTGCAGTGAAAAGCCTTCTATTTAACTCATACAGAAAAACAGTTGTACTACTCCGTGTTTCAAGTCTATGAAACCAAAGTCTTTACAGAACAGATTATTGGAAAGACATGTTTCCTTAATTTGCCATGAAAAGAGTTGTTTTGAAGTCATTCCCAAAAACAGTTGCTCTGCAGCGTGTATCTCGTCTGTGAAAGTAAAGGTTTTACAGAACAGTTCATTGGAAACAGGTGATTAGTTCATTCATAGTGAAAAGCATTCTTTTGTAGTCGTACAGAAATACAGTTACAGTGCTGCGTGATTCCTCTCTAAAGACTTTACAGAAGAGCATACTGTTGCGAAATGTTTAGTTCATTTGCCGTGAAAAGCGTGTTTTTGAACGTTATTCACAAAACCAGTTGTTCCACTGCATTTCTCAAGTCTATGAAACTAAAGGCTTTACAGAAATAATTGGAAACACCTGTTTAGTTAGTTTGCCGTGAAAACAGTTGTTTTGAAGTCATTCCCCCAAACACTTACTCCACTGCGTGTTTCTAGTCTGTGGAAACTAAAGGCTTTACAGAACAGCTTACTGGAAACAGATGTTTAGTTCACTTAGGGTGAAAAGCGTTCTTTTGTAGTCATACAGAAAGATAGTTGCCCTGCTGCGTGTTTCAACTCTAAATACTTTACAGAACAGTATATTGGAGCGACATGTTTTGCTCATTTGCGTGAAAACTGTTGTTATGAAGTCATTCCCAGAAACAGTTGTTCTTCTGCGTGTTTCCCATCTATGTAAAAATAAGGCTTACAGAACACCGTATTGGAAAGAGTTGTTTAGTTCACTTGTCGTGAAAAGCGTTGTTTTGACGTCATTCACAAAAACAGTTGTTCTACTGCGTGCTTGCAGTCTGTGAAATTAAAGGCATTGCAGAACAGCATATTGGAAAGAGATGTTTAGTTCATTAGCAGTGAAAAGCCTTCTATTTAACTCATACGGAAAAACAGTTGTACTACTCCGTGTTTCAAGTCTATGAAACCAATGTCTTTACAGAACAGATTGTTGGAAGACATATTTCGTTAAATTGCCATGAAAAGAGTTGTTTTGAAGTCATTCCCAAAAACACTTGATCTGCAGCATGTATCTCGTCTGTGAAACTAAAGGCTTTACAGAACAGCTCATTGGAAACAGGTGATTAGTTTATTTCGAGTGAAAAGCATTCTTTTTCAGTCGTACAGAAAGATAGTTGCACTGCTCCGTGATTCCACTCAAAGACTTTACAAAAGAGCGTAGTGGAGGGACATGTTTAGTTCATTTGCCATGAAAAGCGTTTTTTTGAACGTCATTCACAAAACCAGTTGTTCTACTGCATTTTTTAATACCATTAATCTAAAGGCTAGAGAAGAGATAAATGGAAACACCAGTTTAGTTAATTTGCCTTGAAAGGAGTTGTTTTGAGGTCATTCCCAAAACAGTTGCTCTAATGCGTGTTTGTAGTCTGTGAAACTAAAGGCTTTACAGAGCAGATATTTGGAAAGAGATGTTTAGTTTATTTAGAGTGAAAAGCGTTCTTTTGAAGTCATTCAGACGAACACATGTAATACTGCATGTTTCAAGTCTATGAAACTAAAGTCTTTACAGAAGAGTTTATCGGCAATAGATGTTTAGTTCATTTGGAGTGAAAATCGTTCTTCTGAAATCATACCAAAAAACAATTGCATTCCTGCATGTTTCATGTCTATGAAAGTAAAGCCTTTACGAAACAGCATGTTGCAGAGACATGTTTAGTTCATTGGTGGTGAAAAGCTTTGTTTTGAAATCATTCACGAAATCAGTTGCTCTACTGCATTTCTCAAGTCTGAGAAACTAAAGGCTTTACTGAACAGATAATTGGAATCATCTGTTTAGTTCATTTGGGGAGAAAAACATTCTTTTGAAATCATACAGAAAGACAGCTGTAGTGGTGCGGGTTTGAAATCTAAAGACTTACCAAACAGCATATAGGAGCGACAAGTTTAGTTCATTTGCTGGAAAATGATCTGTTTTGAAGTCATTCACAAAACCAGTTTTTCTACTGCATGTTTCAAGTCTATGAAACTAAAGGCTTTGCAGAAGAGATAATTGGAAACACCTGTTTAGTTAGTTTGCCATGAAAAGGGTTGTTTTGAAGCCATTCACCCAAACACTTGCTCTAATGCATGTTTCTAGTCTGTGAAACTAAAAGCTTTAGAGAACAGCTTATTGGAAACAGATGTTTAGTTCATTTAGCGTGAAAAGCGTTCTTTTGTAGTCATACAGAAAGACAGTTGCACTGCTGCGTGTTTCAACTCTAAAGACTTTACAGAACAACATATTGGAGCGACATATTTAGCTCATTTGCATGAAAAGTGTTGTTTTGTAGTCATTCCCAAAAACAGTTGTTCTTCTGCGTGTTTCCAATCAATGTAACATGAGGCTTACAGAACACAGTATTGGAAAGAGTTGTTTAGTTCATTTGCCATGAAAAGCGCGGGTTTGAAGTCATTCACAAAAACAGTTGTTCTACTGCCTGCTTGCAGTCTATGAAATTAAAGGTATTACAGAACAGCATATTGGAAAGAGATGTTTAGTTCATTTGGAGTGAAAAGCGTTCTTTTGAAGTCATACCGAAAAACAGTTGCATTACTGCATGTTTCAAATCTATGAAAGCAAGGCTTTAATAAACAGCATATTGGAGAGACATGTTTAGTTCATTTGCTGTGAAAAGCTTTGTTTTGAAGTCATTCACAAACCAGTTACTCTACTGCATGTTTCAAGTCTATGAAACTGAAGGCTTTACAGAAGAGGTAATTGGAAGCTGCTGTTTAGTTAATATGCCGTGAAAGAGATGTTTTGAAGTCATTCCCCCAAACCCTTGCTCTATTGCGTTTTTCCAGTCTGTGAAACTGAAGGATTTACAGAGCAGATAGTTGGAAAGAGAAGTTCAGTTCATTTGCAGTGAAAAGCCTTCTATTTAACTCATACAGAAAAACAGTTGTACTACTCCGTGTTTCAAGTCCTTGAAACCAAAGTCTTTACAGAACAGATTATTGGAAAGACATGTTTCCTTAATTTGCCATGAAAAGAGTTGTTTTGATGTCATTCCCAAAAACAGTTGCTCTGCAGCGTGTATCTCGTCTGTGAAACTAAAGGCTTTACAGAACAGCTCACTGGAATTAGGTGATTAGTTCATTGCGAGTGAAAAGCGTTCTTTTGTAGTCATACAGAAAAACAGTTGCAGTGCTGCGTGATTCCACTTTAAAGAGTTTGCAGAGGAGCATACTGGACCGAAATGTTTAGTTCATTTGCCGTGAAAGGCGTTTTTTTGAACGTCATTCACAAAACCTGTTGTTATACTGCATTTTTTAATTCTATGAATCTAAAGGCTTTAGAGTAGAGATTATTGGAAACACCTGTTTAGTTGACTTGCCTTGAAAAGAGTTGTCTTGACATCATTCCAAAAATAGTTGGTGTACTGCGTGTTTCTTGTCTCTGAAACTAAAGTCTTTACAGAGCAGATATTTGGAAAGAGATTTCCAGTGAAACGCGACCTTTTGAAGTCATTCCGAGAAACAGCTGTATTTCTGCATGTTTCACATCTATGAAAGTAAAGGACTTAGAGGCAGCAAGCATATTTGGAAGGACTGTTAGTTCATTTGCTGTGAAAACCATGGTTTGACCATTTTCACGAAACAGTTATTCTACTGCATGTTTCAAGTCTATGAAACTGAAGCTTTACAGAAAGCGTATTGGAAGCCGTCTGTTTAGTCAATATGTTGTGAAAGAGTTGTTTTGAAGTCATTCCCCAAAACTTGCTCTATTGCGTTTTCCAGTCTGTGAAACTGAAGGATTTACAGAGCAGATATTGGAAAGAGAAGTTCAGTTCATTTGCAGTGAAAAGCCTTCTATTTAACTCATACAGGAAAAACAGTTGTACTACTCCGTGTTTCAAGTCCTTGAAACCAAAGTCTTACAGAACAGATTATTGGAAAGACATGATTTCTTAATTTGCCATGAAAAGAGTTGTTTTGAGTCATTCCCAAAAACAGTTGCTCTGCAGCTGTATTCTCGTCTGTGAAACTAAAGGCTTTACGAACAGCTCACTGGAATAGGTGATTAGTTCATTGCGAGTGAAAAGCGTTCTTTTGTAGTCATACAGAAAATACAGTTGCAGTGCTGCGTGATTCCACTCTAAAGACTTTACAGAAGAGCATACTGGAGCGAAATGTTTAGTTCATTTGCCATGAAAAGCGTGTTTTTGAACTTTATTCACAAAACCAGTTGTTCTACTGCATTTTTCAAGTCTATGAAACTAAAGGCTTTACAAGATAATTGGAAACACCTGTTTAGTTAACTTGCCTTGAAAAGAGTTGTCTTGAAGTCATTCCCAAAAATAGTTGCTGTAGTGCGTGTTTCTAGTCTGTGAAACTAAATGCTTTTCAGAGCAGATATTTGGAAATAGATTTGGAGTGAAACGCGATCTTTTGAAGTCATACCGAGAAACAGTTGTATTTCTGCATGTTTCACATCTATGAATATAAAGGACTTAGAGAGCAGCATATTGGAGAGGCATGTTTAGTTCATTTGCTGTGAAAACCATTGTTTTGAAGTCATTCACGAGAGCATTTACTCTACTGCGTCATTCCAATGTGAGACACCAAAGGCTTTACTGAAGAGATAATTGGAAACAGCTGTTTAGTTCATTTGGAGTGAAAAGCATTCTTTTGAACTCATACAGAAAAACAGATGCACTGGGGTATGTTCCAAGTCTAAAGACTTCACAGAACAGCATATTGGAGACACATGTTTACTGCATTTGCAGTGAAAAGCCTTCTATTTAACTCATACGGAAAGACAGTTGTACTACTCCGTGTTTCAAGTCTATGAATCCAAAGTCTTTACAGAACAGATTATTGGAAAGACATGTTTCGTTAATTTGCCATGAAAAGAGTTGTTTTGAAGTCATTCCCAAAAACAGTTGCTCTGCAGCGTGTATCTCGTCTGTGAAAGTAAAGCCTTTACAGAACAGTTCATTGGAAACAGGTGATTAGTTCATTTATAGTGAAAAGCGTTCTTTTGTAGTCGTACAGAAAGACAGTTGCACTGCTGCGTGATTCCACTCTAAAGACTTTACAGAAGAGCATACTGGAGCGAAATGTTTAGTTCATTTGCCATGAAAAGCGTGTTTTTCAACGTTATTCACAAAACCAGTTGTTCTACTGCATTTTTTAAGTCTATGAAACTAAAGGCTTACAAGATATGGAAAACTGTTTAGTTAACTTGCCTTGAAAAGCGTGTCTTGAAGTCATCCCAAAAATAGTTGCTGTAGTGCTGTTTCTAGTCTGGAAACTAAAGGCTTTTCAGAGCAGATATTTGGAAATAGATTTGGAGTGAAACGCGATCTTTTGAAGTCATACCGAGAAAACAGTTGTAATTCTGCATGTTTCAATCTATGAAATGAAGGACTTAGAGAGCAGCATATTGGAGAGACATGTTTAGTTCATTTGCTGTGAAAACCATTTGTTTTGAAGTCATTCACGAAGCATTTACTCTACTGCGTCATTCCAAGTTGAGACACCAAGAACGGTTTACTGAAGAGATAATTGGAAACAGCTGTTTAGTTCATTTGGAGTGAAAAGCATTCTTTTGAACTCATACAGAAAAACAGATGCACTGGTGTATGTTCAAGTCTTAAAAGCCTTCACAGAACAGCATATTGGAGAACATGTTTTATGCTTTTGCAGTGAAAAGCTTCTATTTAACTCATCACGAAAGCAGTTGTTACTACTCCGTGTTTCAAGTCTATGAACCAAAGTCTTTACAGAACGAGATTATTGGAAAGACATGTTTCGTAATTGCCTGAAAGAGTTGTTTTGAAGTCATTCCAAAAAGAGTTGCTCTGCAGCGTGTATCTCGTCTGTGAAACTAAAGGCTTTACAGAACAGCTCATTGGAAACAGGTGATTAGTTCATTTTGAGTGAAAAGCGTTCTTTTGTAGTCATACAGAAAAACAGTTGCAGTGCAGCGTGATTCCACTCTAAAGACTTTGCAGAGGAGCATACTGGACTGAAATGTTTAGTTCATTTGCCGTGAAAAGCGGTTTTTTTGAACGTTATTCACATAACCAGTTGTTCCACTGCATTTGTCAAATCTATGAAACTAAAGGCTTTACAGAGATAATTGGAAACACCTGTTCAGTTAATTTGCCTTGGAAAGAGTTGTTTTGAAGTCATTCCCAAAAACAGTTGCTCTACTGCGTGTTTCTGGCCTGTGAAACTAAAGGCTTTACAGAGCAGATATTTGGAAAGAGATGTTTATATTATTTGGAGTGAAAAGCGTTCTTTTAAAGTCATTCACACAAACACATGTAATACTGCATGTTTCAATTCTATGAAACCTAAGTCTTTACAGAAGAGTTTATCGGAAATAGATGTTTAGTTCATTTGGAGTGAAAAGCGTCCTTTTGAAATCATACCAAAAAAAAAACAGTTGTATTCCTGCAGGTTTCAAGTCTATGAAAGTAAAGACTTTAGAAAACAGCATATCGGAGAGACATCTTTAGTTCATTTGCGGTGAAAAGCTTTGTTTTGAAGTCATTCACGAAATCAGTTGCTCTATTGCGTTTTTCAAGTCTGAGAAACTAAAGGCTTTACTGAACAGATAATTGGAATCAGCTGTTTAGTTCATTTGGAGAGAAAAGCATTCTCTTGAAGTCATACAGAAAGACAGTTGTAATGGTGTGGGTTTGAAATCTAAAGAATTATCAAACAGCATATAGTATCGTCATTCACAAAACCAGTTGTTCTACTGCATTTTTTAATTCCATGAATCTAAAGGCTTTACAGAAGAGATAATTGGAAACACCTGTTTAGTTAACTTGCCTTAAAAAGAGTTGTCTTGAAGTCATTCCCAAAAATAGTTGCTGTACTGCGTGTTTCTAGTCTGTGAAAACCTGTTGTTCTACTGCATGTTTTAATTCTATGAATCTAAAAGCTTTAGAGGAGAGATAATTGGAGACACCTGTTTAGTTAGTTTGCCTTGAAAAGAGTTGTTTTGAAGTCATTCCCAAAAACAGTTGCTCTACTGCGTGTTTCCAGTCTGTGAAACAAAAGGCTTTACAGAGCTGTTATTTGGAAAGAGTTGTTTAGTTTATTTGGATTGAAAAGCGTTCTTTTGAACTCATTCACACAAACACATGTAATACTGGATGTTTCAAGTGTATGAAAGTAAAGTCTTTACAGAAGAGTTCATTGGAAATAGATGTTTAGTTCATTCGGAGTGAAAAGCGTTCTTCTGAAATCATACCAAAAAAACAGCTCTATTACTGAGTGTTTCAAGTCTATGAAAGTAAGGCTTTACAAAGCAGCATATTGGACAGACACGTTTAGTTCATTTGCTGTGAAAAGCTTTGTTTTGAAGTCATTCACGAAAGCAGTTGCTCTCCTGTGTTTTTCAAGTCTGAGAAACTAACGGCTTTACTGAACAGATAATTGGAAACAGCTGTTTAGTTCATTTGGACTGAAAAGCATTCTTTTGAAGTCATACAGAAAAACAGTTGTACTGCTGCGTGTTTCAAGTCTAAAGGCTTTACAGAACAGCATATTAGAGAGACATATTTAGTTCTTTTGCCATGAAAAGCGTTGTTTTGAAGTCATTCACAAAACCACTTGTTCTACTGCATGTTTCAAGTCTATGAAACTGAAGGCTTTACAGAAGAGTTTATCGGAAACAGATGTTTAGATCATTTGGTGTGAAAAGCGTTCTTTCAAGGCATACAGAAATCAGTTGTACTAGTGCGTGTTTCAAGTCTATGAAACTCAAGGCTTTGCAGAACAGCATATTGGAAAGGGAAGTTTACTTCATTTGCCGTGAAAAGCCTTCTCTTTAACTCATACAGAAAAACAGTTGTACTTTTGCGTACTTCAATTCAATGAAACCAAAGGCTTTACAGAATAGATTAATGGAAAGACATATTTCGTTAATTTGCCATGAAGAGAGTTGTTTTGAAGTCATTCCCATAAACAGTTTCTCTACAGCGTGTATCTAGTCCGTGAAACTAAAGGCTTTACAGAACATCTTATTGGAAAGAGATGTTTAGTTCATTTGGAGTGAAAAACATCCTTTTGAAGTCATACCGAAAAACATTTGTACTACTGCATGGTTCAAGTCTAAAGACTTTACAGAACAGTATATTGGAGGGACATGTTTAATTCATTTTCCATGAAAAGTGTTGCTTTGAAATCATTCACAAAAATACATGTAATATTGCATGTTTCAAGACTATGAAATTAAAGTCTTTAGAGAAGAGTTTATCAGAAGGAGATGTTCAGTTCATTTGGAGTCAAAGGCGTTCTTCTGAAGGCATACAGAAATCACTTCTACTGCTCCGTGTTTCAAGTCTAAAGCCTTTACAGAACAGCATATTGGAGCGACATATTTAGTTCATTTGCTGTGAAAAGTATAGTTTTGAAAGTCATTCACACAACACTTTGTTCTACTGCATGTCTCAAGTCTATGAAACTAAAAGATTTACAGAAGACATAATTGGGTACACATGTTTAGTTAATTTGCCATGAAAAGATTTAACAGTTACTCTACAGTGTGTATTTATTCTGTGAAACTAAAGCTGTACAGAACAGCTTATTGGATACAGATGTTTAGTTCATTTAGAGTTAAAAGCGTTCCTTTGTAGTCATACAAAAAGACACTTGCACTGCTGCGTGTTTCAACTCTGAAGATTTTACCGAACAGCATATTGGAGCGACATGTTTAGTTCATTTGCATGAAAAGTGTTGTTTTGAAGTCATTCCCAAAAACAGTTGTTCCACTGCATGTTTCCCATCTATGAAACATAAAGCTTACAGAACACGATATTGGAAAGAGTTGTTTAGTTGTTTTGCAATGAAAAGCGTTCTTTTGATATCATTCACACAAAGACATATAATACTGCATGTTTCAAGTCTATGAAACTAAAGTCTTTACATAAGACTGTGTCAGGAAGAGATGTTTAGTTCATTCAGAGTGAAAAGCATCCTTTTGAAGTCATACGGAAAAACAGTTGTATTACTGCGTGTTTCAGGTCTAAAGACTTTTCAGAGTAGCATATTGGAGAGACATGTTCAGTTCCTTTCCTGTGAAAAGCTTTGTTTGGAAGTCATTCCTGACAGAAGTTGCTCTACTGCATTTTTCAAGTCTGAGAAAACTGAAGGCTTTAGTTAACAGATAATTGGAAACAGATATTTAGTTCATTTGGAATAAAGAGCATTCATTTGAAGTCATACTGAAAAACAGTTTTACTGCTGCGTGTTTCAAGTCTAAAGACTTTACAGAACAGCATATTGGAGAGACATGTTTAGTTCATTTGCTGTGAAAAGCTTTGTTTTGAAGTCATTCACGAAAGCAGTTGCTCTACTGCTTTTTTAAGTCTGAGAAACTAACGGCTTTACCATACAGATAATTAGAAACAGCTATTTAGTTAATTTGGAATGAATAGCATTCTTTTGAAGTCATACAGAAAAACAGTTGTACTGCTGCGTGTTTCAAGTCTAAAGACTTTACAGAACTGCATACTGGAGAGACATGTTTAGTACATTTGCTGTGAAAAGCTTTGTTTCGAAGTCATTTACGAGAGCAGCTGCTCTGCTGTGCTTTCCAAGTCCGAGAAAATATAGACTTTACTAAACACATAATTGGAAACAGATATTTAGTTCATTTGGAATGAAAAGCATCCTTTTGAAGTCATACCGAAAAACAGTTGTATTACTGTGTGTTTCACGTCCAAAGACTTTACAGAACAGCACATTGGAGAGACATGTTTAGTTGATTTGCTGTGAAAAGCTATGTTTTGAAGTCATTCGTGACAGCAGTTGCTCTACTTCGTTTTTCAAGTCTGAGAAACTGAACGCTTTACTTAACAGATAATTGGAAACAGATATTTCATTCATTTGAAATAAAGAGCATTCGTTTGAAGTCATACCGAAAAACAGTTGTACTGCTGCATGTTTGAAGTCTAAAGACTTTACAGAACAGCATATTAGAGAGACATGTTTAGTTGATTTGGTTTGAAAAGTTTTGTTTTGAAATCACTCACTAGAGCAGTTGCTCTACTGCGTTTTTCAAGTCTGAGAAACTAAAGGGTTTACTGTACAGATAATTGAAAACAGCTATTTAGCTCCTTTGGAATAAATAGCAATCTTTTGAAGTCATACCGAAAATCAGTAGTACTGCTGCGTGTTTCAAGTCTAAAGACATTACAGAACAGCATTTTGGAGAGAGATGTTTAGTTCATTCACTGTGAAAAGCGTTTTTTTGAGGTCATTCCGAAAAACAGTTGTACTACTGCGTATTTCAAGTCTAATAAACTAAAGGCTTTACACAACAGTATATTGGAAAGCGATGTTTAGTCCTTTTGTAGTGAAAGGCAATCTTTTGAAGGCATACCGAAAAACAGTTGTATCACTGCGTGTTTCAAGTCTAAAGACTTTACAGCACAGCATATTGGACAGACATAATTAGCACATTCGCTGTGAAAAGATTTGTTTTGAAGTCATTCACGAGAGCAGCTACTCGGCTGTGTTTTCGAAGTCTGAGAAAATAAAGATTTTCTGAAGAGATAATTGGAAAAATATATTTTGTTCTTTAGGAATGGAAAGCATCCTTTTCAGTCATACCGAAAAACAGTTGTATTACTGCGTGTTTCACGTCTAAAGACTTTACAAAACAGCATATTGGAGAGACATGTTTAGTTCGTTTGCCATGCAAAGCTTTGTTTTGAAGTCATTCCCAAAACCAGTTGTTCTACTGCACGTATCAAATCTATGAAACTAAAGGCTTTGCAGAACAGCATATTGGAAAGATACCTTTAGTTGTTCTGCAATGAAAAGCGTTCTTTTGATATCATTCAAACAAAGACATATAATACTGCATGTTTCAAGTCTATGAAACTAAAGTCTTTACAGAAGACTGTATCAGAAAGAGATGTTGAGTTCATTCGGAGTGAAAAGCATCCTGTTGAAGTCATACGGAAAAACCGTTTTATTACTGCGTGTTTCACGTCTAAAGACTTTACAGCACAGCATATTGGAGAGACCTGTTTAGTTCATTTACAGTGAAACGTGTTGTTTTGACGTCATTCCGAAAAACAGTTGTACAACTGCGTATTTCAAGTCTATGAAACTAAAGGCTTTACACAACAGTACATTGGAAAGCAATGTTTAGTTCTTTTGTAGTGAAAGGCAATCTTTCAAGGGCATACCGAAAAACAGTGGTATTACTGCGTGTTTCAATTCTAAAGTCTTTAAAGCACAGCATATTGGAGAGACATGTTCACTTCATTTGCTGTGAAAAGCTTTGTTTTGAAGTCATTCACGAAAGCAGCTGCTCTACTGCGTTTTTCACGTCTGAGAAATTATGCCTTTACCGAACAGATAATTGGAAACAGCTGTTTAGTTAATTTGGAATGAATAGCATTCTTTTGAAGTCATACAGAAAAACAGTTGTACTGCTGTGTGTTTCAAGTCCAAAGACTTTACAGAATAGCATATTGGAGAGACATGTTTAGTTCATTTGCTGTGAAGAGCTTGTTTTGAAGTCATTCACGAAAGCAGTTGCTCTACTGTGTTTTTCAAGTCTGAGAAATTAAAGGCTTTACTGAACAGATAATTGGAAACAGGTGTTTAGTTCATTTGCCGTGAAAAGTGTTTTTTTGAAGTCATTGTGAAAAAGAGTTGTACTGCTTCGTGTTTCAAGTCTAAACACGTTACAGAACACAATTTTGGAGAGACATGTTTAGTCCATTTGCCGTGAAAAGCATTGTTTTGAAGTCATTCATAAAACCAGGTGTTCTACTACACGTGTCAACTCTCTGAAACTAAACGCTTTACACAACACTCTATTGGAAAGCAATGTTTTGTTCTTTTGTAGTGAAAGACAATCTTGTAAAGACATACCGAAAAACAGTTGTATTACTGCGTGTTTCAAGTCTAAAGACGTTAGAGCGCAGCATATTGGAGAGACATGCTTGGTTCATTTGCTCTGAAAAGCGGTGTTTTGAAGTCATTCGCGAAAGCAGTTGCTCTACTGCATTTTTCAACTCTGAGAAACTAACGGCTTTACCGAACAGGCAATTGGAACCAGTTTTTTAGTTAATTTGGAATGAATAGCATTCTTCTGAAGTCATACAGAAAAACAGTTGTACTGCTGCGTGTTTCAAGTCTAAAGACTTTACAGAACAGCATATTGAAGAGACATGTTTAGTTCATTTGCTGTGAAAAGCTTGTTTTGAAGTCACTCACTAAAGCAGCTGCTCTACTACGTTTTTCAAGTATGAGAAACTAAAGGCTTTACTGAACAGATCATTGGAAACAGCTGTTTAGTTCATTTGCCGTGAAAAGTGTTTTGAAGTCATTCCAAAAAACCGTTGTACAACTGCGTATTTCAAGTCTATGAAACTGAAGGCTTTAAAAAATACTATATTGGAAAGCGATGTTTAGTTCTCTTGTAGGGAAAGGCATTCTTTTAAAGGCATGCCGAAAAACAGTTGCATTACAGCGTGTTTCAAGTCTAAAGACTTTACAACACAGCATATTGGAGAGACCTGTGTCCTTCATTTGCCGTGAAAAGCGTAGTTTTGATGTCACTCCGAAAACACAGTTGTACTACTGCGTATTTTAAGTGTATGAAACTAAAGGCTTTACACAATAGTACATTGGAAAGCAATATTTAGTTCTTTTGTAGTGAAAGGCAATCTTTCAAAGGCATGCCGAAAAACAGTGGTATTACTGCGTGTTTCAATTCTAAAGACTTTACAGCACAGCATATTGGAGAGACGTGTTTAGCTCATTTGCTGTTAAAAGCTTGTTTTGAAGTCATTGATGAAAGCAGTTGCTCTACTGCGTTTTTCAAGTCTGAGAAACTAACGGCTCTACTGAACAGATAATTGGAAACAGCTGTTTAGTTCATTTGCCGTGAAAAGTGTTGTTTTGAAGTCATTCCGAAAAACAGTTGTACTACTGCGTATTTCAAGTCTATGAAACTGAAGGCTTTAAAAAATACTATATTGGAAAGCGATGTTTAGTTCTCTTGTAGGGAAAGGCATTCTTTTAAAGGCATGCCGAAAAACAGTTGCATTACAGCGTGTTTCAAGTCTAAAGACTTTACAACACAGCATATTGGAGAGAACTGTGTCGTTCATTTGCCGTGAAAAGCGTAGTTTTGATGTCACTCCGAAAACACAGTTGTACTACTGCGTATTTTAAGTCTATGAAACTAAAGGCTTTACACAATAGTACATTGGAAAGCAATATTTAGTTCTTTTGTAGTGAAAGGCAATCTTTCAAAGGCATGCCGAAAAACAGTGGTATTACTGCGTGTTTCAAATCTAAAGACTTTACAGCACAGCATATTGGAGAGACGTGTTTAGCTCATTTGCTGTTAAAAGCTTGTTTTGAAGTCATTGATGAAAGCAGTTGCTCTACTGCGTTTTTCAAGTCTGAGAAATAAAAGGCTCTACTGAACGGATAATTGGAAACAGCTGTTTAGTTCATTTGCCGTGAAAAGTGTTGTTTTGAAGTCATTCCGAGAAACAGTTGTACCACTGCGTATTTCAAATGTATGAAACTAAAGGCTTTACACAACAGTATATTGGAAATTGATAATTGGTTCTTTTGTAGTGAAAGGTAATCTTTTAAAGGCATACCGAAAAACAATTGTATTCCTGTGTTTTTCAAGTCTAAAGACTTTACAGCACAGAATATTAGAGAGACAGGTTAACTTCATTTGCTCTGAAGAGATTTGTTTTGAAGTTATTCACGAAAGCAGTTGCTCTACTGCGTTTTTCAAGACTGAGAAACTAACGGCTCTACTGAACAGATAATTGGAAAACGCTGTTTAGTTAATTAGGAATGAATAGCATTATTTTGAAGTCTTACAGAAAACCAGTTGTACTGCTGCGTGTTTCAATTCTAAAGACTTTACAGAACCGCATATTGGAGAGAAATGTTTAGTTCATTTTCTCTGAAAAGCTTTGTTTTGAAGTCATTCACGAAAGCAGTTGCTCTACTGCGTTTTTCAAGTCTGAGAAACTAATGGCTTTACTGAACAGATAATTGGAAACAGCTGTTTAGTTAATTAGGAATGAATAGCATTCTTTTGAAGTCTTACAAAAAAACAGTTGTACTGCTTGGTGTTTCAAGTCTAAAGACTTACAGAACATCATATTGGAGAGACATGTTTAGTTCATTTGCTGTGAAAAGCTTGTTTTGAAGTCATTCACGAAAGCAGTTGCTCTCCTGCGATTTTCAAGTCTGAGAAACTACAGGCTTTACTGAACAGATAATTGGAAACAGCTGTTTAGTTCATTTGCCGTGAAAAGTGTTCTTTTGAAGTCATTCGGAAAAACAGTTGTACTACTGCGTATTTCAAGTCTATGAAACTAAAGGCTTTACACAACAGTATATTGGAAAGCGATATTTACTTCTTTGGTAGTGATAGGCAATCTTTTGAAGGCATACCGAAAAACAGTTGTATTACTGCGTGTTTCAAGTGTAAAGAGTTTCCGGCACAGCATATTGGAGAGACAGGTTTAGTTCATTTGCTGTGAAAGGCTTTGTTTTGAAGTCATTCATGAAAGCAGTTGCTCTACTGGGTTTTTCCAGTCTGAGAAACTAACGGCTTTACTGAACTGATAATTGGAAACAGCAGTTTAGTTCATTTGCCGTTAAAAGTGTTGTTTTGAAGTCATTCCAAAAAACAGTTTGACTACTGCGTGTTTCAAGTCTATGAAACTAAAGGCTTTACACAACAACATATTGGAAAGAAATGTTGAGTTGTTTGGAGTGAAAAGCCTTCTCTTTAGCTCATGTTGGAAAACAGCTGTACTACTGCGTATGTCAAGTCTATGAAACTAAAGGCTATACACAACAGTATATTGGAAAGCAATTTTAGTTTTTTTGTAGTTAAAGGCCATCTTTTAAAGGCATACCGAAAAACAGCTGTATTATTGTGTGTTTCAAGTCTAAAGACATTACTACACAGCATATTGGAGAGACATGTTTAGTTCATTTGGTTTGAAGAGCTTTGATTTGATGTCATTCACGAAAGCAGTTGCGCTACTGCGTTTTTCAAGACTGAGAAACTAATGGGTCGACTGAACAGATAATTGGAAACCGCTGTTTAGTCAATTAGGAATGAATAGAATTCTTTTGAAGCCTTACGGAAAAACAGTTGTACTGCTGGGTGTTTCAAGTCTAAAGACTTACAGAACATCATATTGGAGAGACATGTTTAGTTCATTTGCTGTGAAGAGCTTGTTTTGAAGTCATTCACGAAAGCAGTTGCTCTCCTGCTATTTTCAAGTCTGAGAAACTACAGGCTTTACTGAACAGATAATTGGAAACGGCTGTTTAGTTCATTTCCATGAAAAGTGTTGTTTTGAAGTCATTCCGAGAAACAGTTGTACTACTGCGTATTTCAAGTCTGTGAAACTAAAGGCTTTACACAACAGTATATTGGAAAGCGATATTTAGTTCTTTGGTAGTGATAGGCAATCTTTTAAAGGCATACCGAAAAACAGTTGTATTACTGCGTGTTTCGAGTCTAAAGACTTTACAGCACAGCATATTGGAGACACAGGTTTAGTTGATTTGCTGTGAAGAGCTTTGTTTTGAAGTCATTCACGAAAGCAGTTGCTCTACTGCGTTTTTCAAGACTGAGAAACTAACGGATCTTCTGATCAGATAATTGGAAACCGCTCTTCAGTTAATTAGGAATGAATAGCATTCTTTTGATGTCTTACAGAAAAACAGTGTACTGCTGCATTTTTCAAGTCTAAAGATTTCACAGAACAGAATGTTGGAGAGACATGCTTAATTCATTTGCTGTGAAAAACTTTGTTTAGAAGCCATTCACGAAATGAGTTGCTCTTCTGCGATTTTCAGGTCTGAGAAACTAAGGGCTTTATTGAACAGATAATTGGAGCAAGCTGTTTAGTTAATTTTCCGTTAAAAGTGTTGTTTTGAAGTCATTCCGAAAAACATTGCACTACTGCATGTTTCAAGTCTATGAAACTAAAGTCTTTACAGAATAGCATATTGGAAAGAGATGTTGAGTTCATTGGAGTGAAAACCCTTCTCTTTAACTCATACGGAAAAACAGTTGTACTACTGCATATTTCAAGTCTATGAAACTAAAGGCTTTACAGAACAGTACATTGGAAATCGATATTTAGTTCTTTTGTACTGAAAGGGCATCTTTTAAAGGCATACCGAAAAACAGTTGTATTACTGCGTGTTTCAAGTGTAAAGAGTTTACATCACAGCATATTGGAGAGACATGTTTAGTTCATTGGCTGTGAAAAGCTTTGTTTTGAAGTCATTCACGAAAGCCGTTGCTCTATTGCGTTTTTCAAGTCTGAAAAACTAAAGGCTCTGCTGAACGGATAATTGGAAACAGCTGTTTAGTTCATTTGCTGTGAAAAGTGTTGTTTTGAAGTCATTCCAAAAAACAGTTATACTACTGCGTATTTCAAGTCTATGAAACTAAAGGCTTTACACAACAGTATATTGGAAAGCGATATTTAGTTCTTTAGTAGTGAAAGGCAACCTTTTAAAGCCTTAACGAAAAACAGTTGTATTACTGCGTGATACAAGTCTAAAGAGTTTACAGCACAGCATATTGGAGAGACAGGTTTAGCTCATTTGCTTTGAAGAGCTTTGATTTGAAGTCATTCACGAAAGCAGTTGCTCTATTCCGTTTTTCAAGACTGAGAAACTAACGGCTCTACTGAACAGATAATTGGAAACCGCTGTTTAGTTACTTAGGAATGAATAGCATTCTTTTGAAGACTTACAGAAAAACAGTTGTACTGCTGCGTGTTTCAAGTCTAAAGACTTTACAGAACATCATATTGGAGAGACATGTTTAGTTCATTTTCTGTGAAGAGCTTTGTTTTGAAGTCATTCACGAAAGCAGTTGCTCTATTGCGTTTTTCAAGACTGATAAACTAACAGCTTTACTGAACAGATCATTGGAAACAGCTGTTTAGTTCATTTGCCGTGAAAAGCGTTGTTTTGAAGTCATTCCAAAAAACAGCTTTACTACTGCGTATTTCAAGTCTATGAAACTAAAGGCTTTACAGAACAGCATATTGGAAAGAGATGTTGAGTTCTTTGGAGTGAAAAGCCTTCTCTTTAACTCATACGGAAAAAACAGTTGTACGACTGCGTATTTCAAGTCTATGAAATGAAAGCCTTTACACAACAGTATATTGGAAAGCGATGTTTATTTTTTTTTGTAGTGAAAGGAAATCTTTTAAAGGCATACGGAAAAACAGTTGTATTACTGCGTGTTTCACGTGTAAAGAGTTTACGCCACAGCATATTGGAGCGACATGTTTAGTTCATCGGCTGTGAAAAGCTTTGTTTTAAAGTCATTCACGAAAGCAGTTGCCCTACTGCGTTTTTCAAGTCTGAGAAACTAACGGCTCTACTGAACAGATAATTGGAAACAGCTGTTTAGTTCATTTGCCGTGAAAAGTGTTGTTTTGAAGTCATTCCGAAAAACAGTTGTACTACTGCGTATTTCAAGTCTATGAAACTGAAGGCTTTAAAAAATACTATATTGGAAAGTGATGTTTAGTTCTCTTGTAGGGAAAGGCATTCTTTTAAAGGCATGCCGAAAAACAGTTTCATTACAGCGTGTTTCAAGTCTAAAGACTTTACAACACAGCATATTGGAGAGACCTGTGTCCTTCATTTGCCGTGAAAAGCGTAGTTTTGATGTCACTCCGAAAACACAGTTGAACTACTGCGTATTTTAAGTCTATGAAACTTGTACAATAGTACTAATAATACAAAGTCTATGAAACTAGTACAATAGTACGATAGTACAATAGTACAATAGTACATTGGAAAGCAATATTTAGTTCTTTTGTAGTGAAAGGCAATCTTTCAAAGTCATGCCGAAAAACAGTGGTATTACTGCGTGTTTCAATTCTAAAGACTTTACAGCACAGCATATTGGAGAGACGTGTTTAGCTCATTTGCTGTTAAAAGCTTGTTTTGAAGTCACTGATGAAAGCAGTTGCTCTACTGCGTTTTTCAAGTCTGAGAAATTAAAGGCTCTACTGAACAGATAATTGGAAACAGCTGTTTAGTTCATTTGCCGAGAAAAGTGTTGTTTTGAAGTCATTCCGAGAAACAGTTGTACTACTGCGTATTTCAAGTCTATGAAATTAAAGGCTTTACACAACAGTATATTGGAAATCGGTATTTAGTTCTTTTGTAGTGAAAGGCAATCTTTTAAAGGCATACCGAAAAACAATTGTATTCCTGTGTTTTTCAAGTCTAAAGACTTTACAGCACAGAATATTGGAGAGACAGGTTAAGTTCGTTTGCTCTGAAGAGCTTTGTTTTGAAGTCATTCACGAAATCAGTTGCTCTACTGCGTTTTTCAAGACCGAGAAACTAACGGCTCTACTGAACAGATAATTGGAAACCGCTATTCAGTTAATTAGGAATGAATAGCATTCTTTTGAAGTCTTACAAAAAACCAGTTGTACTGCTTGGTGTTTCAAGTCTAAAGACTTTACAGAACCGCATATTGGAGAGAAATGTTTAGTTCATTTTCTCTGAAAAGCTTTGTTTTGAAGTCATTCACGACAGCTGTTGCTCTACTGCGTTTTTCAAGTCTGAGAAACTAACGGCTTTATTGAACAGATAACTGGAAACAGCTGATTAGTTAATTAGGAATGAATAGCATTCTTTTGAAGTCTTACAAAAAAAACAATTGGAAACCGCTATTCAGTTAATTAGGAATGAATAGCATTCTTTTGAAGTCTTACAAAAAACCAGTTGTACTGCTTGGTGTTTCAAGTCTAAAGACTTTACAGAACCGCATATTGGAGAGAAATGTTTAGTTCATTTTCTCTGAAAAGCTTTGTTTTGAAGTCATTCACGACAGCTGTTGCTCTACTGCGTTTTCAAGTCTGAGAAACTAACGGCTTTATTGAACAGATAACTGGAAACAGCTGTTTAGTTAATTAGGAATGAATAGCATTCTTTTGAAGTCTTACAAAAAAAACAATTGTACTGCTTGGTGTTTCAAGTCTAAAGACTTACAGAACATCATATTGGAGAGACATGTTTAGTTCATTTGCTGTGAAAAGCTTGTTTTGAAGTCATTCACGAAAGCAGTTGCTCTCCTGCGATTTTCAAGTCTGAGAAACTACAGGCTTTACTGAACAGATAATTGGAAACAGCTGTTTAGTTCATTTGCCGTGAAAAGTGTTTTTTTGAAGTCATTCCGGAAAACATTGTACTACTGCATGTTTCCATTCTTTGAAACTAAAGGCTTTACAGAACAGCATATTGGAAAGAGATGTTGAGTTCATTGGAGTGAACTCTCTTTAACTCATACGGAAAAACAGTTGTACTACTGCATTTTTCATGTCTATCAAACTAAAGGCTTTACACAACAGTATATTGGAAATCGATATTAAGTTCTTTTGTAGTGAAAGGCAATCTTTGAAAGGCATACCGAAAAACAGTTGTATTACTCCTTGTTTCAAGTCTATAGGCTTTAGAGAAGAGCATATTGGAGAGACATGTTTAGCTCATTTGCTGTTAAAAGCTTGTTTTCAAGTCAGTGATGAAAGCAGTTGCTCTACTGCGTTTTTAAAGTCTGAGAAACTAAAGGCTCTACTGAACAGCTAATTGGAAACAGCTGTTTAGTTCATTTGCCCTGAAAAGTGTTGTTTTGAAGTCATTCCGAGAAACAGTTGTACTACTGCGTATTTCTAGTCTATGAAACTAAAGGCGTTACACAACAGTATATTGGAATGTGATGTTTAGTTCTTTTGTAGTGAAAGGCAATCTTTTAAAGGCCTACGAAAAACAGTTATATTACTGCGTGTTTCATGTCTAAAGACTTTACAGCACAGCATATTGTAGAGACGTGTTTAGTTCATTTGCTGTGAGAAGCTTCGTTTTGAAGTCATTCAGGAAAGCAGTTGCTCTACTGCGTTTTTCAAGTCTGAGAAACTAACGGATTTACTGAACAGATAATAGGAAACAGCTGTTTAGTTAATTTGGAATGAATAGCATTCTTCTGAAGTCATACAGAAAAACAATTGTACTGCTCCTTGTTTCAAGTCTAAAGACTTTACAGTACATCATATTGGAGAGACATGTTTAGTTCATTTGCTGTGAAAAGCTTGTTTTGAAGTTATTCACGACAGCACTTCCTCTCCTGCGTTTCTAGGGTCTGAGAAACTAAAGGCTTTACTGAACAGATAATTGGAAACAGCTGTTTAGTTCATTTGCCGTGAAAAGTGTTGTGTTGAAGTCATTCCGAAAAACAGTTGTACTACTGTGTATTTCAAGTGTATGAAACTAAAGGCTTTACAGAACAGCATATTGGAAACAGATGTTGAGTTCATTGGAGTGAAAAGCCTTCTCTTTAACTCTTACGGAAAAACAGTTGTACTAATGTGTATTCCAAGTCCATGAAACCAAAGACATTACCGAATAGATTATTGGACAGACATATTTCGTTAATTTTCCGTGAAAAGCAATGTTTTGAAAGTCATTCACAAAGCCAGTTGTTCTACTGCATGTTTCAAGTCTATGAAACTAAAGGCATTACCGAGGAGATAATTGGAAACACCTGTTTAGTTAATTTGCCGTGAGAAGTGTTGTTTTGAAGTCCTTCCGAAATACAGTTGTACTACTGCGTATTTCAAGTCTATGAAACTAAAGGCTTTACACAACAGTATATTGTAAATCGATGTTTAGTTCTTTTGTAGTGAAAGGCCATCTTTTAAAGGCATACCGAAAAACAGTTGTATTACTGCGTGTTTCAAGTCTAAAGACTTCACAGCTCAGCATATTGGAGAGACATGTTTAGTTCATTTGCTCTGAAGAGCTTTGTTTTGAAATCAGTCACGAAAGCAGTTGCTCTACTGCGTTTTTCAAGACTGAGAAACTAACGGCTCTACTGAACAGATAATTGGAAACCGCTGTTTAGTTAATTAGGAATGAATAACATTCTTTTGAAGTCATACAGAAAAATAGTTGTACTGCGGCGTGTTTCAGGTCTAAATACTTTACAGAACAGCATATCAGAGAGACATGTTTAGTTCATTTGCTGTGAGAAGCTTGTTTTGAAGTCATTCATGAAAGCAGTTGCTCTACTGCATTTCTGAAGTCTGAGAAACTAAAGGCTTTTCTGAACAAATAATTGAAAACAGCTGTTTAGTTCATTTGCTGTGAAAAGTGTTGTTTTGAAGTCATTCCGAAAAACAATTGTACTACTGCGTGTTTAAGTCTATGAAACTAAAGGCTTTACATTACAGCATATTGGAAAGAGATGTTGGGTTCATTGGCGGGAAAAGCCTTCTCTTTAACTCATGCTGAAAAACAGTTGTACTACTGTGCATTCCAAGTCCATGAAACCAAAGACATTACACAACAGATTATTGGACAGACATGTTTCGTTAATTTGCCCTGAAAAGCATTGTTTTGAAAGTCATTCACAAAGCCACTTTGTTCTACTGCATGTTTCAAGTCTATGAAACTAAAGGCATTACAGAGGAGATAATTGGAAACACCTGTTTAGTTAATTTGCCGTGAAAAGGGTTGTTTTGAAGTCATTCTGAAAAACAGTTGCACTACTGCGTATTTCAAGTCTATGAATATAAAGGCTTTCTATAGCAGTATATTGGAAAGCGATGTTTACTTCTTTTGTAGTGAAAGGCAATCTTTTAGAGGTATACCGAAAAACTGTTGTATTACTGCGTGTTTCAAGTCTAAAGACTTCACAGCTCAGCATATTGGAGAGACATGTTTAGTTCATTTGCTCTGAAGAGCTTTGTTTTAAATCAGCCACGAAAGCAGATGGTCCACTGTGTTTTTGAAGACTGAGAAACTAACGGCTCTACTGAACAAATAATTGGAAGCCGCTGTTTAGTTAATTAGGAATGAATAGCATTCTTTTGAAGTCATACAGAAAAAAAGTTGTACTGCCGCGTGTTTCAAATCTAAAGTCTTTACAAACAGCGTATTGGAAAGACATGTTTAGTTCATTTGCTGTGAGAAGCTTGTTTTGAAGTCATTCATGAAAGCAGTTGCTCTATTGCATTTTTCAAGTCTGAGAAACTAAGGCTTTTCTGAACAAATAATTGGAAACAGCTGTTTAGTTCATTTGTCGTCAAAAGTGTTGTTTTGAAGTCATTCCGAAAAACAGTTGTACTACTGCGTGTTTCAAGTCTATGAAACTAAAGGCTTTACAGAACAGCATATTGGAAAGAGATGTTGAGTTCATTGAAGTGAAAAGCCTTCTCTTTAGCCGGGCGTGGTGGCACACGCCTTTAATCCCAGCACTCGGGAGGCAGAGGTAGGAGGATCGCCGTGAGTTCGAGGCCACTCTGAGACTCCATAGTGAATTCCAGGTCAGCCTGGGCTAGAGTGAGACCCTACCTCGAAAAAGCAAAAAAAAAAAAAAAAAAGCCTTCTCTTTAACTCATACGGAAAAACAGTTGTACTACTTTGTATTCCAAGCCTATGAAACCAAAGACTTCACAGAACAGATTATTAAAAAGACATGTTTCGTTAATTTGCCGTGAAAAGCGTTGTTTTGAAAGTCATTCACAAAACCGCTTGTTCTACTGCATTTTTCAAGTCGATGAAACTAAGGGCATTACACAGGAGATACTTGGAAACACCTGTTTAGTTAGTTTGCCATGAAAAGTGTTGTTTTGAAGTTATTCCGAAAAACAGTTGTACTACTGCGTGTTTCAAGTCTATGAAAGTAAAGGCTTTACAGAACAGCATATTGGAAAGAGATGTTGAATTCTTTGGAGTGAAAAGCCTTCTCTTTAACGCATACGGAAAAACAGCTGTACTACTGCGTATTTCAAGTCTATGAAACTGAATGCTTTACACAACAGTATATTGGAAACCGATGTTTAGTTCTTTTGTAGTGATAGGCAATCTTTTAAAGGCATACCGAAAAACAGTTGTAATACTGCGTGTTTCAAGTCTAAAGACTTTACAGCACAGCATATTGGGGAGACTTGTTTAGTTCATTTGCTGTGAAAAGCTTTGTTTTGAAGTCATTCACGAATGGAGTTGCTCTACTGCGTTTCTCAAGTCTGAGAAACTAACGGCTTTACTGAACAGATAAATGGAAACAGCTGTTTAGTTAATTTGGAACGAATAGCGTTCTTTTGAAGTCACACAGTAAAACAGTTGAACTGCTCCGTGTTTCAAGTCTAAAGAATTTACAGAAGAGCATGTTGGAGAGACATGTTTAGTTCATTTGCAGGTGAAAAGCTTGTTTTGAAGTCATTCACGAAAGCAGCTGGTCTCCTGCGTGTTTCAAGTCTGAGAAACTACAGGCTTTACTGAACAGATAATTGGAAACAGTGTTTAGTTCATTTGCCATGAAAAGTGTTGTTTTGAAGTCATTCCGAAAAACAGTTGTACTACTGTGTGTTTCAACTCTATGAAACTAAAGGCTTTAGAGAACAGCATATTGGAAAGACATGTTGAGTTCATTGGAGTGGAAAGCCTTCTCTTGAACTCATACCGAAAAACAATTGTACTACTGTGTATACCAAGTCTATGAAACCAAAGGCATTACAGAACAGATTATTGGACAGACATATTTCATTAATTTACCGTGAAAGCATTGTTTTGAAAGTCATTCACAAAATCACTTGTTCTGCTGCATGTTTCAAGTCTTTGAAACTAAAGGCATTACAGAGGAGATAATTGGAAACAGCTGTTTAGTTCATTTGCAGTGAGAAGTGTTGTTTTGAAGTCATTCGGAAAAACAGCTGTACTACTGCGTATTTCAAGTCTATGAAACTAAAGGCTTTACACAACAGTATATTGCAAAGCGATGTTTAGTTCTTTTGTAGTGAAACGCAATCTTTTAAATGCATACCGCAAAATAGTTGTATTATTGCGTTTTTCAAGTGTAAAGACTACAGCACAGCATATTGGAGAGACATGTTTAGTTCATTTGCTGTGAAAGGCTTTGTTTTGAAGTCATTCACGAACGCAGTTGCTCTTCTGCGTTTTTCAAGTCTGAAAAACTAACGGCTCCACAGAAGAGATAATTAGAAACAGCTGGTAGTTAATTAGGAATGAATAGCATTCTTTTGAAGTCATACAGAATAACAGTTGTACTGTTGTGTGTTTCAAGTGTAAAAGCTTTAAAGAACAGCGTATTGGAGAGACATGTTTAGTTCATTTTCTGTGAAAGAGTTGTTTTGAAGTCATTCACTGAAGCACTTGTTCTAACTGCGTCTTTCAAGTCTGAGAAACTAAACACTTTACTGAAGAGATTATTGGAAACAGCTGTTTACTTAATTTGGAATGAATAGCATTCTTTTGAAGTCATACAGAAAAACAGTTCTACTGCTGCGTGTTTCAAGTCCAAAGACATTACAGAACAGCATATTGGAGAGACATGTATACTTCATTTGCTGTGAAAAGCTTGATTTGCAGTCATTCACGAAAGGAGCAGCTGTACTGCGTTTTTCATGTCTGAGAAACTAAAGGCTTTATTGAACAGATAATTGGAAACAGCTGTTTAGTTCATTTGCCGTCAAAAGTGTTGTTTTGAAGTCATTCCGAAAAACAGTTGTACAACTTCATATCTCAAGTCTATGAATCTAAAGGCTTTCCACAACAGTATATTGGAAAGTGATGTTTAGTTCTTTTGTAGTGAAAGGCAATCTTTTAAAGGCATACCGAAAAACAGTTGTGTTACTGCGTGTTTCAAGTCTGAAGTCTTTACAGCACAGCATACTTGAGAGACATGTTTAGTTCATTTGCTGTGAAGAGCTTTGTTTTGAAATCATTTACGAAAGCAGTTGCTCTACTGCGTTTTTCAAGACTGAGAATCTAACGGCGCTACTGAACAGATAATTGGAAACCGCTGTTTAGTTAATTAGGAATGAATAGCATTCTTTTGCGGTCACAGAGAAAAACAGTTGTACTGCTGCGTGTTTCAAGTCTAAAGTCTTTACAGCTCAGCATATTGGAGAGACATGTTTTGTTCATTTGTTGTGAAAAGCTTTGTGTGAAGTCATTCACGGCAGCAATTGCTCTACTGCGTTTTTCAAGTCTGAGATATTAACGGCTCTACTGAACAGATAATTGGAATCCGCTGTTTAGTTAGTTAGGAATGAATAGCATTCTTTTGAAGTCATACAGAAAAACAGCATATTGGAAAGAGATGTTGAGTTCATTGGCGGGAAAAGAGTTCTGTTTAACTCATACGTAAAACCAGTTGTACTACTGTGTATTCCAAGTCTATGAAACCAAGGACTTTACAAGACATATTTCGTTAATTTGCCGTGAAAAGCGTTCATTTGAAAGTCATTCACAAAATCGCTTGTTCTACTGCATGTTTCAAGTCTATGAAACTAAAGGCATTACGGAGGAGATAAGTGGAAACACCTGCTTAGTTAATTTGCCATGAAAAGAGTTGTTTGGAAGTCATTCCGAAGAACAGTTGTACTACTGCGTCTTTCAAGTCTATGAAAGTAAAGGCTTTACAGAACAGCATATTGGAAAGAAGTGTTGAGTTCCTTGGAGTGAAAAGCCTCCTCTTTAAATCATACGGAAAAACAGCTGTACTACTGCGTATTTAAAGTCTATGAATCTAAAGGCTTTCCACAACAGTATATTGGAAAGTGATGTTTAGTTCTTTTGTAGTGAAAGGCAATCTTTTAAAGGCATACCGAAAAACAGTTGTATTACTGCGTGTTTCAAGTCTAAAGACTTTACAGCACAGCATATTGGAGAGACAGGTTTAGTTCATTTGCTGTGAAGAGCTTTGTTCTGAAGTCATTCACGAAAGCAGTTGCTCTACTGCGTTTTTCAAGACTGAGAAACTAACGGCTCTATTGAACAGATAATTGGAAACCGCTGTTTAGTTCATTTGCCATGAAGTGTTGTTTTGAAGTCGTTCCGAAAAACAGTTGTACTACTGCGTTTTTCAATTCTATGAAACTGAAGGTGTTACAGAACAGCATATTGGAAAGAGATGTTGAGTTCACTGGAGTGAAAAGCCTTCTCTTTCACTCATACGGAAAAACAGCTGTACTAAGGCGTATTTCAAGTCTATGAAACTAAAGGCGTTACACAACAGTATATTGGAAAGCGATGTTTAGTTCTTTTGTAATGAAAGGCAATCTTTTAAAGGCATACCGAAAAACATTTGTATTACTGCTTGTTTCAACTCTAAAGACTTTACAGGACAGCATATTGGAGAGACATATTTAGTTTATTTGCTGTGAAAAGCTTTGTTTTGAAGTCATTCCGAAAAACAGTGGTACTACTGTTTGTTTCAAGTGTAAAAACTTTACAGAACAGCGTATTGGAGAGACATGTTTACTTCATTTGCTGTGAAAGGGTTGTTTTGAAGTCTTTCACTAAAGCAGTTGCTCTAACTGTGTCTTTCAAGTCTGAGGAACTAAAGGCCTTACTGAAAAGACAATTGGAAACAGCTGTTTACTTAATTTGGAATGAATACCATTCTTTTGAAGTCATACTGAAAAATAGTTGTACTGGTGCGTTTTTCAAGTCAAAAGACTTTACAGAACAGATTATTGGAGAGACATGTTTAGTTCATTTGTTGTGAAAAGCTTGACTTGAAGTCACACACGAAAGCAGTTGCTGTACAGCGTTTTTCAAGTCTGAGAAACTAAAGGATTTACTGAACAGACAATAGGAAACAGCTGTTTTGTTAATTTGCTGTGAAAAGTGTTGTTTTGAAAACATTCCAAAAAACAGTTTTACTACTGCTTGTTTCAAGTGTATGAAACTAAAGGCGTTACAGAACAGCATATTGGAAAGAGATGTTGAGTTCACTGGAGTGAAAAGCCTTCTCTTTAACTTATACTGAAAAACAGATCTACTACTGCGTATTTCATGTCTATGAAACTAAAGGCGTTACACAACAGTGTATTGGAACTCGATGTTTAGTTCTTTTGTAGTGAAAGGCAATCTTTTAAAGGCATACTGAAAAACAGTTGTATTACCGCGTGTTTCAAGTCTAAAGAATTTACAGCACAGTGTATTGGAGAGACATGTTTAGTTCATTTGCTGTGAAGAGCTTTGTTTTGAAATCATTCACGAAAGCAGTTGCTCTACTGCGTTTTTCAAGACTGAGAACCTAACGACTCTACTGAACAGATAATTGGAAACCGCTGTTTAGTTAATTAGGAATGAATAGCATTCTTTTGAAGTCATACAGAAAAACAGTTATACTGCTGCGTGTTTCAAGTCTAAAGACTTTACAGAACAGCATATTGGAGAGACATGTTTAGTTCATTTGCTGTGAAAACCTTGTTTTGATGTCATTCATGAAAGCAGTTGCTCTACTGCATTTTTCAAGTCTGAGAAACTAAAGGCTTTCTGAACAAATAACTGGAAACAGCTGTTTAGTTCATGTGCCATGAAAAGTGTTGTTTTGAAGTCATTCCGAAAAACAATTGTACTACTGCTCATTTCAAGTCTATGAAACTAAAGGCTTTACATAACAGCATATTGGAAAGAGATGTTGAGTTTATTGGCGGGAAAAGCCTTCTCTTTAACTCATACAGAGAACCAGTTGCACTACTGTGTATTCCAAGTCTATAGAAACCAAAGACTTCACAGAACAGATTATTGAAAAGACATATTTCGCTAATTTGCCATGAAAAGCGTTGTTTTGGAAGTCATTCACAAAACCGCTTGTTCTACTGCTTGTTTCAAATCGATGAAACTAAGGTCATTACAGAGGAGATAATTGGAAACACCTGTTTAGTTAATTAGCCATGAAAAATGTTGTTTTGAAGTCGTTCCGAAAAACAGTTGTACTACTGCGTGTTTCAAGTGTATGAAAGTAAAGGCTTTACAGAACATCATATTGGAAATACATGTTGAGTTCATTGGAATGAAAAGCCTTCTTTTAACTCATACGGAAAAACAGCTGTACTACTGCATATTTGAAGTCTATGAAACTGAAGGCTTTACACAACAGTATATTGGAAAGCGATGTTTATTCCTTTTGTAGTGAAATGCAATCTTTTAAAGGCATACTGAAAAACAGTTGTATTACTGCGTCTTTCCAGTCTAAAGACTTTACAGGACAGCATATTGGAGAGACATGTTTAGTTCAGTTGCTGTGAAAAGCTTTGTTTTGAAGTTATTCACGAAAGCAGTTGCTCTACTGCGTTTTTCAAGTCTGAGAAAGTAACGGCTCCACTGAAGAGAAAATTAGAAACAGCTGTTAGTTAATTTGGAATGAATAGCTTTCTTTTTAAGTCATAAAGAAAAACAGTTGTACTGCTGTGTGTTACAAGTGTAAAAACTTTACAGAACAGAGTATTGGGCAGACATGTTTACTTCATTTGCTGTGAAAGACTTGTTTTGAAGTCATTCACTAAAGCAGTTGCTCTAACGGCGTCTTTCGAGTCTGAGAAACTAAAGGATTTACGGAACAGATAATTGGAAACAGCTGTTTAGTTAATTTGCCGTGAAAAGTGTTGTTTCAAGACATTCCATAAAACAGTTTTACTACTGCTTGTTTCAAGTGTATGAAACTAAAGGCGTTACAGAACAGCATATTGGAAAGAGATGTTGAGTTAATTGGCTGTGAAAAGCTTTGTTTTGAAGTCATTCACGAAAGCAGTTGCTCTACTTCATTTTTCAAGTATCACAAACTAATGGCTTTACTGAACAGATAATTGGAAACAGCTGCTTAGTTAATTTGGAATGAATAGCATTCTTTTGAAGTCATACATTAAAACAGTTGTACTGCTGCGTGTTTCAAGTCTAAAGACTTACAGAACATCATATTGGAGAGACATGTTTACTTCATATGCTGTGAAAAGCTTGTTTTGAAGTCATTCAGGAAAGCAGTTGCTCTACTGCGTTTTTCAAGTCTGAGAAACTAACGGCGTTACTGAACAGATAATTGGAAACAGCTGTTTAGGCCTTTGCCGTGAAAAGTGTTGTTTTGACGTCATTTCGAAAAACAGTTGTACTACTGCGTGTTTCAAGTCTATGAAACTAAACGCTTTACAGAACAGCATATTCTAAAGACATGTTGAGTTCATTGGAGTGAAAAGTCTTCTCTTTAACTCATACGGAAAACCAGTTGTACTGCTGTGTTTTCCAAGTCTATGAAACCAAAGACATTACAGAACAGATTATTGGACACACATATTTCGTTAATTTCCCGTGAAAAGCATTGTTTTGAAAGTCATTCACAAAACCACTTGTTGTAATGCATGTTTCAAGTCTATGAAACTAAAGGCATTACAGAGGAGATAAGTGGAAACACCTGTTTAGTTAATTTGCCGTGAAAAGTATTGTTTTGAAGTCATTCCGAAAAACAGTTGTACTACTGCGTATTTCAAGTCTATGAAACTAAAGGCTTTACACAACAGCATATTGGAAATCGATATTTAGTTCTTTTGTAGTGAAAGGCAATCTTTTAAAGGCATACCGAAAAACAGTTGTATTAGTGCGTGTTTCAAGTCTAAAGACTTTACAGCACAGCATATTGGAGAGACATGTTTCGTTCATTTGCTCTGAAGACCTTTGTTTTGAAGTCATTCACGAAAGCAGTTGCTCTACTGCGTTTCTCAAGACTGAGAAAATAACGGCTCTACTGAACAGATAATTGCAAACCGCTGTTTAGTTAATTAGGAATGAATAGCATTCTTTTCAAGTCTTACAGAAAAACAGTTGTACTGCTGCGTGTTTCAAGTCTAAAGACTTTACAGAACAGAATGTTGGAGAGACATGCTTAATTCATTTGCTGTGAAAATCTTTGTTTTGAAGCCATTCATGAAATGAGTTGCTCTACTGCGTTTTTCAAGTCTGAGAAACTAAAGGCTTTACTGAACAGATAATTGGAAACAGCTGTTTAGGTCATTTGCCGTGAAAAGTGTTCTTTTGAAGTCATTCAGAAAAACATTGTACTACTGCGTGTTTCAAGTCTATGAAACTAATGGCTTTACACAACAGCATATTGGAAAGAGATGTTGAGTTCCTTGGTGTGCAAAGCCTTCTCTTTAACTCATACTAAAAACAGTTGTACTATTGCGTATCTCAAGTCTATGAAACTAAAGACTTTACACAACTGTATATTGGAAATCGATATTTCGTTCTTTTGTAGTGAAAGGAAATCTTTTAAAGGCATACCAAAAACATTAGTATTACTGAGTGTTTCAAGTCTAAACACTTCGCAGCACAGCATATTGGAGTGACATGTTTAGCTCATTGGCTGTGAACACCTTTGTTTTGAGGTCATTCATGAAAGCAGTTGCTCTACTGCGTTTTTCAAGTCTGAGAAACCAAAGGCTCTACCGAACAGATAATTGGAAACAGCTGTTTAGTTCATTTGCCGTGAAACATGTTATTTTGAAGTCATTCCGAAAAACAGTTGTACTACTGCGTATTTCAAGTCCTTGATACTAAAGGCTTTACACAACAGCATATTGGAAACGGATGTGTAGTTCTTTGTAGTGAAAGACAACCATTGAAAGGCATTCCGAAAAACAGTTGTATTACTGCGTGTTTCAAGTCTCAGGACTTTACAGAACAGCATGTTGGAGAGACATGCTTAATTCATTTGCTGTGAAAATCTTTGTTTTGAAACCATTCATGGAAGGAGTTGCTCTACTGCGTTTTTCAAGTCTGAGAAACTAAAGGCTTTACTGAACAGATAATTGGAAACAGCTGTTTAGGTCATTTGCCGTGAAAAGTGTTCTTTTGAAGTTATTCAGAAAAACATTGTACTACTGCGTGTTTCAAGTCTATGAAACTAATGGCTTTACACAACAGCATATTGGAAAGAGATGTTGAGTTCCTTGGTGTGCAAAGCCTTCTCTTTAACTCATACTAAAAACAGTTGTACTATTGCGTATCTCAAGTCTATGAAACTAAAGACTTTACACAACTGTATATTGGAAATCGAATTTCGTTCTTTTGTAGTGAAAGGAAATCTTTTAAAGGCATACCAAAAACATTAGTATTACTGAGTGTTTCAAGTCTAAACACTTCACAGCAGAGCATATTGGAGTGACATGTTTAGCTCATTGGCTGTGAACACCTTTGTTTGAAGTCATCCACGATAGCAGTTGCTCTACTGCGTTTTTCATGTCTGAGAAACTAAAGGCTTTACTGAAAGATAAATGGAAACAGCTGTTTATTTAATTTGGAATGAATAGCATTCTTTTGAAGTCATACAGAAAAACAGTTGTACTCCTGCGTGTTTCAAGTCTAAAGACTTACAGAACAGCATATGGGACAGACATATTTAGTTCATATGCTCTGAAAGATTGTTTTGAAGTCATTCACGAAAGCAGTTGCTCTACTGCGTTTTTCATGTCTGAGAAACTAACCGCTTCACTGAAGAGGTAATTGGAAACAGCTTTTTACATAATGGTAAAGAATAGCATTCTTTTGAAGTCATACAGAAAAACAGTTGTACTGCTGCTTGTTTCGAGTCTAAAGACTTTACAGAACATCATATTGCAAAGACATGTTTAGTTCATTTGTTGTGAAAAGCTTGTTTTGGAGTCATTCACGAAAGCAGTTGCTCTCCTGCGATTTTCCAGTCTGAGACACTACAGGCTTTACTGAACAGATAATTGGAAACAGCTGTTTAGTTCATTTGTTGTGAAAAGTGTTCTTTTGAAGTCATTCCGAAAAACAGTTGTACTACTGCGTGTTTCAAGTCTATGAAACTAAAGGCTTTACAGAACAGCATATTGGAAAGACATGTTGAGTTCATTGGAGTGAATAGCCTCTCTTTAACTCATACCGAAAAACAGTTGAACTAACTGTCGAATTGTCACGACTACGAAGCTCAAGGCTTTACACAACAGTATATTGGAAAGCGATATTTAGTTCTTTTGTAGTGAAAGGCAATCTTTTAAAGGCATACCAAAAACAGTGGTATTACTGCGTGTTTCAAGTCTAAAGACTTTACAGCACAGCATATTGGAGAGACATGTTTAGTTCATTTGCTGTGAAGAGCTTTGTTTTGAAGTCATATACGAAAGCAGTTGCTCTTCTGAATTTTTCAAGACTGAGAAAATAACGGCTTTACTGAAGAGATAATTGGAAACCGCTGTTTAGTTACTTTCGAATGAATAGCATTCTTTTGAAGTCATACAGTAAAACAGTTGTACTGCTGCGTGTGTCAAGTCTAAAGACTTACAGAACAGCATATTGGAGAGACATGTTTAGTTCATATGCTGTGAAAAGCTTGTTTTGAAGTCATTCACGAAAGCAGTTGCTCTGCTGCGTTTTTCAAGACTGAGAAAATAACGACTCTAGTGAACAAGTAATTGGTAACCGCTGTTTAGTTAATTAGGAGTGAATACAATTCTTTTGAAGTATTACAGAAAAAGAGTTGTACTGCTGCGTGTTTCCAGTCTAAAGTCTTACAGAACAGCATATTGGAGAGACATGTTTAGTTCATATGCTGTGAAAAGCTTGTTTTGAAGTCATTCACGAAACAGTTGCTCTACTGCAAGTCTGAGAAACTAAAGGCTCTATTGAAGAGATAATTGGAAACAGCTGTTTAGGTCATTTGCCGTGAAAAGTGTTGTTTTGACGTCATTGCGAAAAACAGTTGTACTACTGCGTGTTTCAAGTCTACGAAACAAAAGGCTTTACAGAAGAGCATATTGGAAAGACATGTTGAGTTCATTGGAGTGAAGAGCCTGCTCTTTAACTCATATGGAAAAACAGTTGTACTACTGCGTATTTCAAGTCTACGAAGCTAAGGGCTTTACAAAACAGTATATTGGAAAGCGATGTTTAGTTCTTTTTATGAATGGCAAGCTTTTAAAGGCATACCGAAAAACAGTTGTATTACTGCGTGTTTCAAGTGTAAAGACTTTACAGCACAGCATATTGGAGAGACATGTTTAATTCACTGACTGTGAAAAGCTTTGTTTTGAAGTCATCCACGATAGCAGTTGCTCTACTGCGTTTTTCATGTCTGAGAAACTAAAGGCTTTACTGAAAGATAAATGGAAACAGCTGTTTATTTAATTTGGAATGAATAGCATGCTTTTGAAGTCATACAGAAAAAACAGTTGTACTCCGCGTGTTTCAAGTCTAAAGACTTACAGAACAGCATATGGGACAGCATATTTAGTTCATATGCTCTGAAAGATTGTTTTGAAGTCATTCACGAAAGCAGGTTGCTCTACTGCGTTTTTCATGTCTGAGAAACTAACCGCTTCACTGAAGAGGTAATTGGAAACAGCTGTTTACATAATGGTAAGAGATAGCATTCTTTTGAAGTCATACAGAAAAACAGTTGTACTGCTGCTTGTTTCGAGTCTAAAGACTTTACAGAACATCATATTGCAAAGACATGTTTAGTTCATTTGTTGTGATATGCTTGTTTTGGAGTCATTCACAAAGCAGTTGCTCTCCTGCGATGTTCCAGTCTGAGTCACTACAGCTTTACTGAACAGATAATTGGAAACAGCTGTTGGTTATTTGTTGTGAAAAGTAGTACTTTTGAAGTCAATCGAAAAACATTGTACTATCTGCGTTTTTCCAGTCTATGACCACTAATGGCTTAACACAACAACAAAATGTAAAGAGAGTGTTGAGTACCATGTTGTTTCCAAGCCTATCTCTTTAAACTCATAACTAAAACAGTAATGTACTAATCGGAAACACAAGTCTAATGAAGACAAAGACTTACAGGGACGTGAAGAGGTAGGGTTCACAACTGTATAAAGGAAATCGTTATTACGTAACTCAATGTTATCTATAAAGTAATCTGTATAAAGGCCAATCCAAACACAAAAGTTATACCAGCTTGAAACAGTCTACAGCACAATGACGGAGGGTGGTGGGGTGTGACGCATCACATCATAAAGGATTAGACCATTATGAGCACCAATGCAGTGAACCCCAAATATTGGGGAGGACATGACAAGCAAGCATTTGCACAACTGCTATTATTCAAGACTGAGAAACCAAAGGCCACAACCGAACAGAGGAAATTTGAAACAGCTGATGTAGTTCATAGCCGTGAAACATGTTATTATAGAAGACATACCGAAAAACAGTTTAGACTACTGCGAAATGCAAGTCCTTGCATACTAAATTCTATACACAACAGCATAATGGTTAAACGGATGGATTAATGTAACGTTGAAAGTGAAGAGACAACCCCATGAAAGTACATTCCGAAAAACCGATTAATACTGCGTGTTACAAGTCTCAGTACTTACAGAACAGCATTGTTTGGAGAGACATTCTATAAATCAAGCAGAGAAAATCTTTGTTTTGAAACCAATCATGGAAGTATATAGCCTCTAGCTGCGTTTATTCAAGTCTGAGAAACTAAAGCTTTACTGAACAGATAAAATGGAAACAGCTGTTTAGGTCAACTGCCGAGAAAAGTGTTCTTTTGAGTCATTCCGAAAAACATTGTACTACTGGTTTTTTGGGGTAAAAACAAAGGCAGAAAAACAAAATTTTGGAAAGAAAGGTATTCGGGAGTGAAAAGCCTTCTCTTTAACTCATGTGGAAAAACAGCTGCACTGCAGCTTATTTCAAGTCATGAAACTGAACGCTTTAAACAAGAGAATATTGGAAAGTGATGTTAAATTTTTTTGTTGATAAAGGCCTTCTTTCAAATGCATACCGAAAAACAGTTGTATTACTGCGTGTTTCAAGTCTAAAGACTTTACAGCACAGCATATTGGAGAGACATGTTTAGTTCATTTGCTGTGAAAAGCTTTGTTTTGAAGTCATTCACAAAAGCAGTTGCTCTACTGCGTTTTTCAAGTCTGAGAAACTAACGGCTTTACTGAACAGATAATTGGAAACAGCTGTTGATACAATTTGGAAAGAATAGCGTTGTTTTGAACTCATACAGAAAAACAGTTGTACTGCTGCGTGATTCAAGTCTAAAGCCTTTACAGAACATCATATTGGAGATACATGTTTAGTTCATTTATTGTGAAAAGCTTGTTTTGAAGTCATTCATGAAAGCAGTTGCGCTACTGCGTTTTTCAAGCCCTTGAAACTAAGCTTTACTGAAAGTTTATTGGAACACTGTTTAGGTCTTTTTCTGAAAGATTGTTTTGGCATTCCGAAAAACAGTGAACTACTGCTTTTTTCCCAAGTCTTGAAACTAAAGCTTACAAACACATATTCAAAGAATGTTAGTTCATTGAGGGAAAACCTTCTTTTTAACTCCAAAAAACGTTGTACTACGGTTTCCAAGTCTATGAACCAAAGACATTACAAACAATCATTGAAACATATTTCGTTATTGCCTGAAAAGTGGTTTTTTAATCAATTGAAAAACAGTTGTACAAACTCGTATTTAAATCTATCAAACTAAGGCTTTACAAACAGAATGTTGAAAGCGATTTTTTAGTTCTTTTGTATGAAAGGCAAGCTTTTTAAAAAGGGCAACCGAAAAATTGTATTACTCTTTTCAATGTAAAACTTAACAGCACACCATAGTGGATAGGACATGTTTAGTTCATTGTCTGTGAAAAGCTTGTTTTGAAGTCATTCACGAAAGCAGTTGCTCTACTGCGTTTTTCAAGTCTGAAAAATTTAAACGCTTTACTGAACAGAAATGAAACCCGGTGTTTGTTCTTTTTGAATGAAAGCATTCTTTTGAAGTGATACAGAAAAACATTGTACTCTTGCGTTTTCGTCTAAAGACTTACAAAACCCAGCATATTGGAGAAGATGTTTATTCATATGCTGTGAAAGTTGTTTTGAAGTCATTCAGAAAGCGTTGCTCTCCTGCCGTTTTCCCAACCCCCTGGGGAAAAACGCTTACTGAAGAGAATTGGAACACCCGTTTAGTTTTGGGAAGAAAAATGGGGCATTCTTTTAAAGGGTCATACAGAAAACGTTGACTGTCCCTTTTTTTCAATTTCTAAAGACTTTACAGAACACATATTGGAGAGACATTTTAGTTCATTGCTTGAAAAGCTTGTTTTGAAGTCATTCCACGAAAGCATTGCCCTCCTGCATTTCGTCTGAGAACTACATGGTTACTGAACAGATAATTGGAAACAGCTGTTTGGGAAAAATTTGCCGGAAAAGTTGTTTGAAGTCATTCCGAAAAACAGTTGTACTCCTGCGTTTTCAAGTCTATAAAACCTAAAGGACCTCTTACAGAATACTGCATGGAAAGCGATGTTTAGTTCTTGTTTAGGTGAAGGCATTCTTTTAAAGGCACACCGAAAAAAGTTGTATACTCGTGTTCAAGTTAAAGACTTACAGAACAGCATATTGGAGAGACATTTTAGTTCATTTCCCTGGAAACTTTGTTTTGAATTCATTCACAAAAAGCATGCTCTAGGTTTTCAAGTTAAAACAAGGGTTTTACTGAACAAAAGGAAACATTTAAATAATTTGGAAGAAAACTTTTTTGAATCTACAGAAAACAGTTTATGCGGGTTTTCAAGTAAAAAACTTACAAAACATCATATGGATAACATTTTAAATTTCATTTTGGAAAAGTTTGTTTTAAAGAAAAACAGAAAGCATTTGATGGTTGTCCTCGAGCTAAGTCTCCGATTTGCAAGTCTGAGGAACAAACAGCTATACTGAAGAGATAATTGGACACAGCCGTTTAGATAGTTTGGAATGAATAGCATTCTTTTGAGGTCATACAGAAAAGCAGTTGTACTGCTGCTTGTTTCAAGTCTAAAGACTTTACAGAACATCATATTGGAGAGACATGTTTAGTTCACTTGCTCTGAAAAGCTCGTTTTGAAGTCATTCACGAGAGCAGTTGCCCTCCTGCGATTTTCTTGTCTGAGAAAACTACAGTGTTTATGCAACAGATAATTGGAACAGCTGTTTAGGTAATTTGCCGTGAAAAGTGTTGTTTTGAAGTCATTCCGAAAAACAGTTGTACTCCTGCGTGTTTCAAGTCTATGAAACTAAAGGCTTTACAGAATACTGCATTGGAAAGCGATGTTTAGTTCTTTTGTAGTGAAGGGCAATCTTTTAAAGGCACACCGAAAAATAGTTGTATTACTGCGTGTTTCAAGTGTAAAGACTTACAGCACAGCATATTGGAGAGACATGTTTAGTTCATTGGCTGTGAAAACCTTTGTTTTGAAGTCATTCACGAAAGCAGCTGCTCTAGTGCGTTTTTCAAGTCTGAGAAACTAACGGCTTTACTGAACAGATAATTGGAAACAGCTGTTTAGATAATTTGGAATGAATAACATTGTTTTGAAGTCATACAGAGAAACAGTTGTACTGCTGCGTCTTTCAAGTCTAAAGACTTCACAGAACATCATAGAGGATAGACATGTTTAGTTCATTTGCTGTGAAAAGCTTGTTTTGAAGTCATTCACGAAAGCAGTTGCTCTCCTGTGATTTTCATGTCTGAGAAACTACAGGCTGTACTGCACAGATAATTGGAAAGAGCTGTTTAGTTCATTTGCCGTAAAAAGTGTTGTTTTGATGTCATTCCTAAAAACAGTTGTACTACCGCGTGTTTCAAATCTATGAATCTAAAGACTTTACAGAACAGCATATAGGAAAGTGATGTTGAGTTCATTGGAGTGAAAAGCCTTCTCTTTAACTCAAACGGAAAAACAGTCGTACTACTCTGTATTTCAAGTCTACGAAAAGAAAGATATTACGGAACAGACTATAGGACAGACATATTTCGTTAATTTGCCGTGAAAAGCATTGTTTTGAAATTCATTCACAAAACCACTTGTTCTACTGCATATTTCAAGTCTATGAAACTAAAGGCATTACAGAGGAGATAAGTGGAAACACCTGTTTAGTTAATTTGCCGTGAAAAGTGTTGTTTTGAAGTCACTCCGAAAAACAGTTCTACTACGGTGTATTTCCAGTCTATGAAACTAAAGGCTTTACGAAAGAGTATATTGTAAGGCGATATTTAGTTCTTTTGTAGTGAAAGGCAATCTTTTAAAGGCATACCTAAAAACAGTTGTATTAAGGCATGTTTCAAGTCTAAAGACTTTACAGCACAGCATATTGGAGAGACATGTTTAGTTCATTGGCTGTGAAGAACTTTGTTTTGAAGTCATTCACGAAAGCTGTAGCTCTACTGCGTTTTTCAAGACTGAGAAAATAACGGCTCTACTGAACAGATAATTGGAAAAAGCTGCTTAGTTAATTAGGAATGAATAGCATTCTTTTGAAGTCATACAGAAAAACAGTTGTACTGCTGCATGGTTCAAGTCTGAAGACCTTACAGAACACATATTGGAGAGACATGTATAGTTCATATGCTGTGAAAAGCTTGTTTTGAAGTTATTCATGAAAGCAGTTGCTCTACTCAGTTTTTTGAGTCTGAGAAACTAAAGGCTTCACTGAACACACAATTGGAAAGAGCTGTTTAGTTCATTTGCTGTGAAAAGTGTTTTTTTGTAGTTCTGAAAAACAGTTATACTATCGCAGGTTTCAAGTCTATGAAACTAAAGGCTTTACAGAACAGCATATTGGAAAGACATGTTGAGTTCATTGGAGAGAAAAGCCTTCTCTTTAACTCATACGGAGAACCAGTTGTAGTACTGTTTGTGCGGAGTCTATGAAACCAAAGACTTTACACAACAGATTATTGGAAAGACATATTTCATTAAATTGCCTTGAAAGGGTTGTTTTGAAAGTCATTCACAAAACCACTTCTTCTACTGCATGTTTCAAGTCTATGAAACTAAAGGCATTACACAGGAGATAAGTGGAAACAGCTGTTTAGTTAATTTGCCATGAAAAGTGTTGTTTTGAAGTCATTCCGAAAAACATTGTACTACTGCGTGATTTAAGTCTATGAAATTAAAGGCTTTACAGAACAGCACATTGGAAAGAGATGTTGAGTTCATTGGAGTGAAAAGCCTGCTCTCTAACTCATATGGAAAAACAGTTCTACTACTGCGTATTTCCAGTCTATGAAACTAAAAGCTTTACACAACAGTATATTGGAAAGCGATGTTTAGTTGTTTTGTAGTGAAAGGCAAGCTTTCAAAGACACACCGAAAAACAGTTGTATTACTGCGTGTTTCAAGTGTGAAGACTTTACACCACAACATATTGGAGAGACATGTTTAGTTCACTTGCTGTGAAAAGCTTTGTTTTGAAGTCATACACGAAAGCAGTTGCTCTACTGCGTTTTTCACGTCTGAGAAACTAACGGCTTTACTGAACAGATAATTGGAAACAGCTGTTTAGATAATTTGGAATGAATAACATTCTTTTGAAGTCATCCAGAAAAAGAGTTGTACTGCTGCATGTTTCACGTCTAAAGATTTTACAGAACATCATACTGGAGAGACATGTTTAGTTCATTTGCTGTGAAAAGCTTGATTTGAAGTCATTCCCGAAAGCAGTTGTTCTCCTGCGATTTTCATGTCTGAGCAACTACAGGCTTTACTGAACAGATAATTGGAAACAGCTGTTTAGTTCGTTTGCCGTGAAAAGTGTTGTTTTGAAGCCATTCCGAAAAACAGTTGTACTACTGCGTGTTTCAAGTCCATGAAACTAAAGGCGTTACAGAACAGCATATTGGAAAGAGATGTTGATTTCATTGGAGTGAAAAGCCTTCTCTTAAACTCATACGGAAAACCACTTGGACTACTGTGCATTCCAAGTCCATGAAACCAAAGACATTACAGAACAGATTATTGGACAGACATATTTCGTTAATTTGCCATGAAAAGCATTGTTTTGAAATTCATTCACAAAACCACTTGTTCTACTGCATGTTTCAAGTCTATGAAACTAAAGGCATTACAGAGGAGATAAGGGGAAACACCTGTTTAGTTAATTTTCCGTGAAAAGTGTTGTTTTAAAGTCATTCCGAAAAACAGTTGTACTACTGCGTATTACAAGTCTGTGAAACTAAAGGCGTTACAGAGCAGTATATTGGAAATCGATATTTAGTTCTTTTGTAGTGAAAGTCTATCTTTTAAAGGCATACCGAAAAACACTTGTATTACTGCGTCTTTCAAGTCTAAAGACTTTACAGCACAACATGTTGGAGAGACATGTTTAGTTCATTTCCTGTGAAGAGCTTTGTTTTAAAGTCATTCACGAAAGCAGTTTTTCTACTGAGAATTTCAAGTGTGAGAGACTAACGGCCTGACTGTACAGATAAGTGGAAACAGCTGTTTAGTTAATTTGGAATGAATAGCATTCTTTTGAAATCATACAGAAAATCGGTTGTCCTGTTGCGTGTTTCAATTCTAAGGCCTTCACAGAACAGCACGTTGGACAGATATGCTTCATACATTTGCTGTGAAAATCTTTGTTTTGAAGCCATTCATGAAAGGAGTTGCTCTACTGTGTTTTTCAAGTCTGAGAAACTAAAGGCTTTACTGAACAGATTATTGGAAACAGCTGTTTAGTTCATTTGCTGTGAAAAGTGTTGTTTTGAAGTCATTACGAAAAACAGTTTTACTACTGCGTGTTTCAAGTCTATGAAACTAAAGGCTTTACAGAACAGCATGTTGGAAAGAGATGTTGAATTCATTGGAGTGAAAAGCCTTCTCTTTAACTCATACGGAAAAATAGTTGTACTACTGTGTCTTCCAAGACTATGAAACAAAAGACATTACAGAACAGATTACTGGACAGACATATTTTGTTAATTTGCCGTGAAAAGCCTTGTTCTGAAATTCATTCACAAAACCACTTGTTCTACTGCATGTTTCAAGTCTATGAAACTAAAGGCATTACCGAGGAGATAATTGGAAACACCTGTTTAGTTAATTTGCCGTGAAAAGTGTTGTTTTGAAGTCATTCCGAAATACAGTTGTACTACTGCGTATTTCAAGTCTATGAAACTCAAGGCATTACACAACAGTATATTGGAAATCGATATTTAGTTCTTTTGTAGTGAAAGGCAATCCTTTAAAGGCATACAGAAAAACAGTTGTGTACTGCGTGTTTCAAGTCTAAAGACTTTACAGCACAGCATATAGGAGAGACATGTTTAGTTCATTTGCTCTGAAGAGCTTTGTTTTGAAGTCATTCACGAAAGCAGTAGCTCTACTGTGTTTTTCAATGCTGAGAAACTAACGGCTCTACTAAACAGATAATTGGAAACCGCCGTTTAGTTAATTAGGAATGAATAGCATTCTTTTGAAGTCTTACAGAAAAACAGTTGTACTGCTGCGTGTTTCAAGTCTAAAGACTTTACAGAACAGCCTATTGGAGTGACATGTTTAGTTCATTTGCTGTGAAAAGCTTGTTTTGAAGTCATTCATGAAAGCAGTTGCTCTACCGTGTTTTTCACGTCTGAGAAACTAAAGGCTTTACTGAACAGATAATTGGAAACAGCTGTTTAGGTCATTTGCCGTGAAAAGTGTTGTTTTGAAGTCATTCCAAAAAACAGTTTTACTACTGGGGGTTTCAAGTCTATGAAAGTAAAGGTTTTACAGAACAGCATATTGGAAAGAAATGTTGAGTTCATTGGAGTGAAAAGCCTTCTCTTTAACTCATGCGGAAAACCAGTTGTACTACACCGTGTTTCAAGTCTATGAAACTAAAGGCTTTACAGAAGAGTGCTTTGGAAAGCGATGTTTAGTTCTTTTGTAGTGAAAGGCAATGCTTCAAAGGCACACCAAAAAACAGTTGTATTACTGCGTGTTTCAAGTGTAAAGACGATACAGCACAGCATATTGGAGAGACATGATTAGTTCGTGAGCCGTGAAAAGCTTTGTTTTGAAGTCATATACGAAAGCAGTTGCTCTACTGCGTTTTTCAAGTCTGAGAAACTAACGGCTTTACTGAACAGATCATTGGAAACCGCTGTTTAGTTAATTAGGAATGAATAGCATTCTTTTGAAGTCTTACAGAAAAACAGTTGTACTGCTGCGTGTTTAAAGTCTAAAGACTTTACAGAACATCATATTGGAGAGACATGTTTAGTTCATTTGCTCTGAAAAGCTTGTTTTGAAGTCATTCACGAGAGCAGTTGCTCTCCTGCGATTTTCACGTCTGAGAAACTACAGTGTTTACTGAACAGATAATTGGAAACAGCTGTTTAGGTCATTTGCCGTGAAAAGTGTTGTTTTGAAGTCATTCCGAAAAACAGTTGTACTACTGCATGTTTCAAGTCTATGAAACTAAAGGCTTTACATAACAGCATATTGGAAAGACATGTTGAGTGCATTGGAGTGAAAAGCCCTCTCTTTAACTCAGAGGGAAAACCAGTTGTACTACTGTGTGTTCCAAGTCTATGAAACCAAAGACTTTTCCGAACAGATTATTGGAAAGACATATTTCGTTAATTTGTGGTGAAAAGGGTTGTTTTGAAAGTCATTCACATAACCACTTCTCTACCGCATGCTTCAAGGCTATGAAACTAAAGGCACTACAGAGGAGATAAGTGGAAACAAGTGCTTAGTTAATTTGCCAAGAAAAGTATTGTTTTGAAGTCTTTCCAAAAAACAGTTGTACTACTGTGTATTTCAAGTCTATGAAACTAAAGGCTTTACAGAACAGTATATTGGAAAGAGATGTTGAGTTCATTATAGTGAAAAGACTTCTCTTTAACTCATACGAAAAACAGCTGTACTACTGCATATTTCAAGTCCGTGAAACTAAAGGCTTTACACAACAGTGCATTTAGAAGTGATGTTTACTTCTTTTGTAGTGAAAGGCAATCTTTTAAAGGCACGCCGAAAAACAGTTGTATTACTGCGTGTTTCAATCTATAGACGTTAGAGCACAGCATATTGGAGAGACCTATTTAGTTCATTTGCTGTGAAGAGCTTTGTTTTGAAGTCACTCACGAAAGCAGTTGCTTTACTTCATTTTTCAAGACTGAGAAACTAACGGCTCTACTGAACAGATAATTGCAAATCGCTGTTGATTTAATTAGGAATGAATAGCATTCTTTTGAAGTCTTCCAGAAAAACAGTTGTACTGCTGCGTATTTCAAGTCTAAAGACTTTACAGAACAGCATATTGAGGAGACATGTTTAGTTCATTTATTGTGAAAAGCTTGTTTTGAAGTCATTCATGAAAGCAGTTGCTCTACTGCGTTTTTCTAGTCTGAGAAACTAACGGCTTTACTGAACAGATAATTGGAAACAGCTGTTTGGTTAATTTGGAATGAATAGCATTCCTTTGAAGTCATAGAGAAAAACAGTTGTACTGCTGTGTGTTTCAAGTCAAAAGACTTACACAACAGCATATTGGAGAGACATGTTTAGTTCATAAGTTGTGAAAAGATTGTTTTGAAGTCATTCACGAAAGCAGTTGCTCTACTACGATTTTCAACTCTGAGAAACTACAGTCTTTACTGAGCAGATAATTGGAAACAGCTGTTTAGTCCATTTGCCGTGAAAAGTGTTGTTTTGAAGTCATTCCGAAAGGCAGTTGTACTACTGCGTGTTCCAAGTCTATGAAACTAAAGGCTTTACAGAAGAGTGCTTTGGAAAGCGATGTTTAGTTCTTTTGTAGTGAAAGGCAATCTTTTAAAGGCACACCGAAAAACAGTTGTATTACTGCGTGTTTCAAGTGTAAAGACTTTACAACACAGCATATTAGAGAGACATGTTTAGGTCATTTGCTGTGAAAAGCTTTGTTTTGAAGTCATACACGAAGGCAGTTGCTCTACTGCGTTTTTCATGTCTGAGAAAATAACGGCTTTACTGAACAGATAATTGGAAACACCTGTTTAGATAATTTGGAATGAATAGCGCTTTTTTGAAGTCACACAGAAAAACAGTTGTGCTGCTGCATGTTTCAAGTCTAAAGACTTTACATAACATCAAATTGGAGAGACATGTTTAGTTCATAAGGTGTGAAAAGCTTGTTTTCAAGTCATTCACGAAAGCAGTTGCTCTACTAAGTTTTTCAACTCTGAGAAACTACAGTCTTTACTGAGCAGATAATTGTAAACAGCTGTTTTGCCCATTTGAGGTGAAAAGTGTTGTTTTGAAGTCATTCTGAAAAACAGTTGTACTACTGCGTGTTTCAAGTCTATGAAACTAAAGGCTTTACAGAACAGCATATTGGAAAGAGATGTTGAATTCATTCCAGTGAAAAGCCTTCTCTTTAACTCATATGGAAAAATAGTTGTACTACTGTGTCTTCCAAGTCTATGAAACAAAAGACATTACAGAACAGATTACTGGACAGACATATTTCGTTAATTTGCCGTGAAAAGCATTGTTTTGAAATTCATTCACAAAACCACTTGTTCTACTGCATGTTTCAAGTCTATGAAACTAAAGGCATTACCGAGGAGATAATTGGAAACACCTGTTTAGTTAATTTGCCGTGAAAAGTGTTGTTTTGAAGTCATTCCGAAATACAGTTGTACTACTGCGTATTTCAAGTCTATGAAACTAAAGGCTTTACACAACAGTATAATGGAAATCGATATTTAGTTCTTTTGTAGTGAAAGGCAATCCTTTAAAGGCATACAGAAAAACAGTTGTGTACTGCGTCTTTCAAGTCTAAAGACTTTACAGAACGGAATGTTGGAGAGACATGCTTAATTCATTTGCTGTGAAAATCTTTGTTTTGAAGCCATTCATGAAATGAGTTGCTCTGCTGCGTTTTACAAGTCTGAGAAACTAAAGGCTTTACTGAACAGATAATTGGAAACAGCTGTTTAGGTCATTTGCCATGAAAAGTGTTGTTTTGAAGTAATCCGAAAAACATTGTACTACTGCGTGTTTCAAGTCTATGAAACTAAAGGCTTTACACAACAGCATATTGGAAAGAGATGTTGAGTTCTTTGGAGTGCAAAGCCTTCTCTTTAACTCATACTAAAAACAGTTGTACTACTGCGTATTTCCAAGTCTATGAAACTAAAGGCTTTACGCAACAGAATATTGGAAAGCGATGTTTAGTTCTTTTGTAGTGAAAGGCAATCTTTTAAAGGCATACCGAAAAACAGTTGTATTACTGCGTGTTTCCAGTGTAAAGAGTTTACACCACAGCATATTGGAGAGACATGTTTAGTGCATTGGCTGTGAAAACCTTTGTTTTCAAGTCCTTCACGAAAGCAGTTGCTCTACAGCTTTTTTCAAGACTGAGAAACTAACGGCTCTACTGAACAGATAATTGGAAACCACTGTTTACTTAATTTGGAATGAATAGCATTCTTTTGAAGTCATACAGAAAAACAGTTGTACTGCTGCGTGTTGCAAGTCTATGAAACTAAAGGCTTTACACAACAGCATATTAGAAAGAGATGTTGAGTTCTTTGGAGTGAAAAGCCTTCTCATTAACTCATAGGAAATACAGATGTATTACTGTGTATTCCAAGTCTATGAAAACAAAGACACTAGAGAACAGATTAATGGCCAGTCATATTTCGTTAATTTGCTGTGAAAAGCACTGTTTTGAAAGCCATTCACAAAACCACTTTTTCTACTGCATGTTTCAAGTCTATGAAAGTAAAGGCATTACAGAGGAGATAAGTGGAAACACCTGTTTTGTTAATTTGCCGTGAAAAGTGTTGTTTTGAAGTCATTCCGAAAAACAGTTGTAGTACTGCGTATTTCAAGTCTATGAATCTAAAGGCTTTACACAACAGCATATTGGAAAGCGATATTTAGTTCTTTTGTAGTGAAAGGCAATCTTTTAAAGGCATACCGAAAAACAGTTGTATTACTCCGTGCTTCAAGTTTAAAGTCCTTACAGCACAGCATATTGAAGAGACATGTTTAGTTCATTTGCTCTGAAGACCTTTGTTTTGAAGTCATTCACGAAAGCAGTTGCTCTACTGCGTTTCTCAAGACTGAGAAAGTAACGGCTCTACTGAACAGATAATTGCAAACCGCTGTTTAGTTAATTAGGAATGAATAGCATTCTTTTCAAGTCTTACAGAGAAACAGTTGTACTGCTGCGTGTGTCAAGTCTAAAGACTTTACAGAACGGAATGTTGGAGAGACATGCTTTATTCATTTGCTGTGAAAATCTTTGTTTTTAACCCATTCATGAAATGAGTTGCTCTACTGCGTTTTTCAAGTCTGAGAAACTAAAGGCTTTACTGAACAGATAATTGGAAACAGCTGTTTAGGTCATTTGCCATGAAAAGTGTTGTTTTGAAGTAATTCCGAAAAACATTGTACTACTGCGTGTTTCAAATCTATGAAACAAAAGGCTTTACACAACAGCATATTGCAAAGAGATGTTGAGTTCTTTGGAGTGCAAAGCCTTCTCTTTAACTCATACTAAAAACAGTTGTACTACTGCGTATTTCAAGTCTATGAAAGTAAAGGCATTACGCAACAGAATATTGGAAAGCAATGTTTAGTTCTTTTGTAGTGAAAGGCAAACTTTTAAAGGCATACCGAAAAACAGTTGTATTACTGCGTGTTTCCAGTGTAAAGAGTTTACACCACAGCATATTGGAGAGACATGTTTAGTGCATTGGCTGTGAAAACCTTTATTTTCAAGTCCTTCACGAAAGAAGTTGCTCTACTGCGTTTTTCAAGTTTGAGAAACTAACGGCTTTACTGAACAGATAATTGGAAACAGCTGTTTAAATAATTTGGAATGAATAGCATTCTTTTGAAGTCATACAGAAAAACAGTTGTACTGCTGCGTGTTTCAAGTCTATGAAACTAAAGGCTTTACAAAACAGTATATTGGAAAGCGATATTTAGTTCTTTTGTAGTGAAAGGCAATCTTATAATGGCATACCGAAAAATAGTTGTATTACTGCGTGTTTCAATTCTAAACACGTTAGAGCACTGAATATTGGAAAGACATGTTTAGTTCATTTGCTGTGAAAAGCTTGTTTTGAAGTCATTCATGAAAGCAGTTGCTCTACTGCTTTTTCAAGTCTGAGAAACTAAAGTCTTTACACAACAGTATATTGGAAAGCGAAATTTAGTTCTTTAGTAGTGAAAGGCAACCTTATAAATGCATACCGAAAAACAGTTGTATTACTGCGTGTTTCAAGTCTAAAGACTTTACAGCACAGCATATTGGAGAGACATTTTTAGTTCATGTGCTGTGAAGACCTTTGTTTTGAAGTCATTCCCGAAAGCAGTTGCTCTACTGCGTTTTTCAAGACTGAGAAACTAACGGCTCTACTGAAAAGATAATTGGAAACAGCTGTATAGGTCATTTGTCGTGAAAAGAGTTGTTTTGAAGTGATTCCGAAAAACATTGTGCTACTGCGTGTTTCAAGTCTATAAAACTAAAGGCTTTACAGAACAGCATATTGGATAGTGATGTTGAGTTCATTGGAGTGAAAAGCCTTCTCTTTGACTCATACGCAATACCAGTTGTACTAATGTGTATTCCAAGTATATGAAACCAAAGACATTACAGAACAGATTATTGGACAGACAAATTTCGTTAATTTGCCATGAAAAGCATTGTTTTGAAATTCATTCACAAAACCTCTTGTTCTACTGCATGTTCCAAGTCTATGAAATTAAACACATTACAGAGGAGATAAGTGGAAACACCTGCTTAGTTAATTTGCCATGAAAAGTGTTGTTTTGAAGTCATTCCGAAAAACAGTTGTACTACTGCGTATTCGAAGTGTATGAAACTAAAGACTTTACAGAACAGCATATTGGAAAGACATGTTGAGTACATTGGAGTAAAAAGCCTTCTCTTTAACTCATACGGAAAAGCAGTTGTACTACTGTGCGTTCCAAATCTATGAAACCAAAGACATTACAGAACAGATTATTGGAAAGACATATTTCGTTAATTTCCCGTGAAAAGGGTTGTTTTGAAAGTCATTCACAAAGCCACTTGTTCTACTGCCTTTTTCAAGTCTATGAAACTAAAGGCATTACAGAGGAGATAAGTGGAAACACCTGTTTAGTTAATTTGCCGTGAAAAGTGTTGTTTTGAAGTCAATCCGAAAAACAGTTGTACTACTGCGTATTTCAAGTCTATGAAACCAAAGGCTTTACACAACAGTATATTGGAAAGCGATGTTTAGTTCTTTTGTAGTGAAAGGCAATCTTTTAAATTCATACCGAAAAACAGTTGTATTACTGCGTGTTTCAAGTCTAAAGATTTTACAGCACAGCATAATGGAGAGACATGATTAGTTCATTTCCTGTGAAGAGCTTTGTTTTGAAGTCATTCAAGAAAGCAGTTGCTGTACTGCGTTTTTCAAGACTGAGTATCTACCGGCTCTACTGAACAGATAATTGCAAACTGCTGTTTAGTTAATTATGAATGAATAGCATTCTTTTGAAGTCTTATAGAAAAACAGTTGTACTGTTGCGTGTTTCAAGTCTAAAGACGTTACAGAACAGAATATTGGAGAGACATGCTTAATTCATTTGCTGTGAAAATCTTTGTTTTGAAGCCATTCATGAAATGAGTTGCTCTACTGCGTTTTTCAGGTCTGAGAAACTAAAGGCTTTACTGAACACATAATTGGAAACAGCTGTTTACTTTATTTGCCGTGAAAAGTGTTGTTTTGAAGTCATTCCGAAAAACATTGTACTACTGCATTTTTCAAGTCTATGAAACTAAAGGCTTTACACAACAGAATATTGGAAAGCGAAGTTTAGTTCTTTTATAATGAAGAGCATTGTTTTGAAGTCTTACAGAAAAACAGTTGTACTGCTGCGTGTTTCAAGTGTAAAAACTTTACAGAACAGCATGTTGGAGAGATATGGTTAGTTCATTTGCGGTGAAAAGCTTGTTTTGAAGTCATTCATGAAAGCAGTTGCTCTACTGCGTTTTTCAAGACTGAGAAACCAAAGGCTTTACACAACAGATATTTGGCAACCGCTATTTAGTTAATTAGGAATGAATAGCGTTCTTTGGAAGTCATACAGAAAAACAGTTGTATTACTGCGTGTTTCATGTCTAAAGACTTTAGAGAAGAGCATATTGGAGAGACATGTTAAGCTCATTTGCTGTTAAAAGCTTGTTTTGAAGTCATTCATGAAAGCAGTTGCTCTACTACGCTTTTCAAGTGTGAGAAACTAAAGGCTCTACTGAGAAGATAATTGTAAACAGCTGTTTAGTTCATTTGCCGTGAAACGGGTTTTTTTGAAGTCAGTCCGAAAAACAGTTGTACTACTGCGTATCTCAATCTATGAAACTAAACTACTTACACAACAGTATATTGGAAAGCGATATTTAGTTCTTTTGTAGTGAAAGGCAATCTTTTAAAGGCATACCTAAAAACAGTTGTATTACTGCGTGTTTCAAGTCTAAAGAGTTTACAGCACAGCATAAGGGACAGACAGGTTTAGTTCATTTGTTGTGAAGAACTTGTTTTGAAGTCATGTTTAGGTCATGTTCTGTGAAAAGCTTTGTTTTGAAGTCATTCACGAAAGCAGTTGCTCTACTGCGTTTTTCAAGTCTGGGAAACTAACGGCTTTACTGAACAGATATTTGGAAACAGCTGTTTAGTTCATTTGCCGTGAAAAGTGTTGTTTTGAAGTCATTCCAAAAAACAGTTTTACTACTGCGTGTTTCAAATCTATGAAACTAAAGGCTTTACAGAACAGCATATTGGAAAGAAATGTTGAGTTCTTTGGAATGAAAAGCCTTCTCTTTAACTCATCTGGAAAAACAGCTGTACTTCTGCTTATTTCAAGTCTATGAAACTTAAGGCTTTACACAACAGTATATTGGAAAGCGATGTTTAGTTTTTTTTGTAGTTAAAGGCGATCTTTTTTTTTTTGTTTTTGTTTTTGTTTTTGTTTTTTTGAGGTAGGGTCTCACTCTGGCTCAGGCTGACCTGGAATTCACTATGTAGTCTCAGGTTGGCCTCGAACTCTCAGAGATCCTCCTACCTCTGCCTCCCGAGTGCTGGGATTAAAGGCGTGCGCCACCACGCCCGGCTTGATCTTTTAAAGGTATACTGAAAAACAGTTGTATTACTGCCTGTTTCAAGTCGAAAGACTTTACACCACAGCGTATTGGAGAGACATGTTTAGTTCATTTGCTGTGAAAAGCTTGTTTTGAAGTCATTCACGAAAGCACTTGCTCTCCTGCGATTTTGAAGTCTGAGAAACTACAGGCTTTACTGAACAGATCATTGGAAACAGCTTTTTAGTTCATTTCCTGTGAAATGTGTTGTTTTGAAGTCAATCCTAGAAACAGTTGTACTAATGCGTGTTTCAAGTCTGTGAAACTAAGGGCTTTACAGAACAGCATATTTGAAAGAGATGTTGAGTTCATTGGAGTGAAAAGCCTTCTCTTTAACTCATATGGAAAACCAGTTGTACTACTGTGTATTCCAAGTCTATGAAACAAAAGACATTACATTACAGTTTATTGGACAGACATATTTCGTTAATTTGCCGTGAAAAGCATTGTTTTGAAATTCATTCACAAAACCACTTATTCTACTGCATGTTTCCAGTCTATGAAACTAAAGGCATTACAGAGGAGATAAGTGGCAACACCTGTTTAGTTAATTTGCCGTGAAAAGTGTTGTTTTGAAGTCATTCCGAAAAACAGTTGTACTACTGCGTATTTCATGTCTATGAAACTAAAGGCTTTACACAACAGGATATTGGAAAGCGATATTTAGTTCTTTTGTAGTGAAAGGCAATCTTTTAAAGGCATACCGAAAACAGTTGTATTACTGCGTGTTTCAACTATAAAGACTTTACAGCACACCATATTGAAAAGACATGTTTAGTTCATTTGCTGTGAAGACCTTTGTATTGAAGTCATTCACGAAAGCATTGCTCTACTGCGTTTTTGAAGACTGAGAAACTGACGGCCCTACTGAACAGATAATTGGAAACCGCTATTTAGTTGTTAGGAATAAATAGCATTCTTTTTACGTCTTACAGAAAAACAGTTGTACTACTGCGGGTTTCAAGTCCACATACTTTTCAGAACAGCATATTGGAGAGACATGGTTAGTTCATTTGCTGTGAAAAGCTTGTTTTCAAGTCATTCATGAAAGAAATTGCTGTACTGCATTTGTCAAGTCTGAGAAACTAAAGGCTTTACTGAACAGATAATTGGAAAAAGCTGTTTAGATCATTTGTCGTGAAAAGAGCTGTTTTGAAGTGATTCCGAAAAACACTGTACTACTGCGGGTTTCTAGTCTATGAAACTAAAGGCTTTACAGAACAGCATATTGGAAAGAGATATTGAGTTCATTGGAGTGAAAAGCCTTCTCTTTAACTCATACGGAAAAACAGTTGTACTACTGCGTATTTCAAGTCTATGAAAATAAAAGCTATACACAACAGAATATTGGAAAGCGATGTTTAGTTCTTTTGTAGTGAAAAGCAATCTTTTAAAGGCATACCGAAATACAGTTGAATTACTGCGTGTTTCAAGTATAAAGAGTTTACACCACAGCATGTTGGAGAGACAGGTTTAGTTCATTGGCTGTGAAAAGCTTTGATTTGAAGTCATTCACGAAATCATGTGCTCTACTGCGTTTTTCAACTCTGAGATACTAACGGCTTTACTGAACAGATAATTGGAAACAGCTGTTTAGATAATTTGGAATGAATAGCATTCTTTTGAAGACATACACAAAAACAGTTGTAGTGCTTCGTGTTTCAAGTCTAAAGACTTTAGAGAAGAGCATATTGGAGAGACATGTTTAGCTCATTTGGTGCTAAAAGCTTGTTTTGAAGTCATTCATGAAAGCAGTTTCTCTACTGCTTTTTTCAAGTCTGAGAAACTAAAGGCTCTACTGAACAGATAATTGGAAACAGCTGTTTAGTTCATTTGCCGTGAAAAGAGTTGTTTTGAAGTCATTCCGAAAAACAGTTGTACTACTGCGTGTTTGAAGTCTAAAGACTTTACAGCACAGCATATTGGAGAGACATGTTTAGTTTATTTCCTCTGAAGAGCTTCGATTTCAAAAAATTCACGAAAGCAGTTGCTGTACTGCGTTTTTCAAGTCTGAGAAACTAACGGCTTTACTAAACAGATAATTGGAAAGAGCTGTTTAGTTAATTTGCCGTAAAAATGTTGTTTTGAAGTTATTCTGAAAAACAGTTGTACTACTGCGTGTTTCAAGTCTATGAAACTAAAGGCTTTACACAACAGCATATTGGAAAGAGATGTTGAGTTCATTGGAGTGAAAAGCCTTCTCTTTAACTCATACGGAAAAACAGTTGTACTACTGGGTATTCCAAGTCTATGAAACCAAAGACATTACAGAACAGATTATTGGACAGACATATTTCGTTAATTTGCCGTGAAAAGCAATGTTTTGAAATTCATTCGCAAAACCACTTGTTCTACTGCATGTTTCAAGTCTATGAAACTAAAGGCATTACAGAGGAGATAAGTGGAAACACCTGTTTAGTTAATTTGACGTGAAAAGTGTTGTTTTGACGTCATTCCGAAAAACAGTTGTACTACTGCGTATCTCAAGTCTATGAAATTAAAGGCTTTACGGAACAGTATATTGGAAATCGATATTTAGTTCTTTAGTAGTGAAAGGCAATCTTTTAAAGGCATACCGAAAAACAGTTGTATTACTGCGCGTTTCAATTCTAAAGACTTTGCAGCACAGCGTATTGGAGAGACAGGTTTAGTTCATGTGCTGTGAAGAACTTTGTTTTGAAGTCATTCACGAAAGCAGTTGCTCTACTGCGTTTTTCAAGACTGAGAAACTAACTGCTAACTGAACACGAAATTTGAAACCGCTGTTTAGTTAATTAGGAATGAATAGCATTCTTTTGAAGTCCTACACAAAAACAGTTGTACTGCTGCGTGTTTCTAGTCTAAAGACTTTACAGAACGGCATATTGGAGAGACATGTTTAGGTCATTTTCTGTGAAAAGCTTTGTTTTGAAGTCATTCACGAAACCAGTTGCTCTACTGCGTTTTTCAAGGCTGGGAAACTAACGGTTTTACTGAACAGATAATTGGAAACAGCTCTTTAGTTCATTTGCAGTGAAAAGTGTTGTTTTGAAGGCGTTCCAAAAAACAGTTTTAGTACTGCGTGTTTCAAATATATGAAACTAAAGGCTTTACAAAACAGCATATTGGAAAGAAATGCTGAGTTCTTTGGAGTGAAAAGCCTTCTCTTTAAATCATGTGGAAAAACAGCTGTACTACTGCTTATTTCAAGTCTATGAAACTAAAGGCTTTACACAACAGTATATTGCAAAGCGATGTTTAGTTTTTTTGTAGTTAAAGGCGATCTTTTAAAGGCATACCGAAAAACACTTGTATTACTGCGTGTTTCAACTATAAAGACTTAACAGCACACCATATTGAAGAGACATGTTTAGTTCATTTGCTGTGAAAAGCTTGTTTTCAAGTCATTCATGAAAGAAGTTGCTGTACTGCGTTTGTCTAGTCTGAGAAACTAAAGGCTTTACTGAACAGATAATTGGAAACAGCTGTTTAGGTCATTTGTCGTGAAAAGAGTTGTTTTGAAGTGATTCCGAAAAACACTGTACTACTGCTGGTTTCAAGTCTATGAAACTAAAGGCTTTACAAAACAGCATATTGGAAAGAAATATTGAGTTCATTAGAGTGAAAAGCCTTCTCTTTAACTCATACGGAAAAACAGTTGTACTACTGCGTATTTCAAGTCTATGAAAATAAAAGCTATACACAACAGATTATTGGAAAGCGATGTTTAGTTCTTTTGTAGTGAAAGGCAATCTTTTAAAGAAATACCGAAAAACAGTTGTATTACTGCGTGTTTCAAGTCTAAAGAGTTTAACGCACAGCATATTGGAGAGACATGTTTAGATCATTTGCTGTGAAGAGCTTTGTTTTGAAGTCATTCACGAAAGCAGTTGCTCTACTGCGTTTTTCAAGACTGAGAACCTAACGGCTCTACTGAACAGATAATTGGAAACCGCTGTTTAGTTAATTAGGAATGAATAGCATTCTTTTGAAGTCTTACAGAAAAACAGTTATACTGCTGGGTTTTTCAAGTCTAAAGACTTTACAGAACCGCATATTGGAGAGACATGTTTAGTTCATTTTCTGTTAAAAGTTTTGTTTTGAAGTCATTCACGAAAGCAGTTGCTCTACTGCGTTTTCCAAGTCTGAGAAACTGACATCTTTACTGAACAGATAATTGGAAACAGCTGTTTAGTTCATTTGCTGTGAAAAGTGTTGTTTTGAAGTAATTCCAAAAAAAAAACAGTTTTACTACTGGGTTTTTCAAGTCTATGAAACTAAAGGCTTTACAGAACAGCATATTGGAAAGAAATGTTGAGTTCTTTGGAGTGAAAAGGCTTCTCTTTAAGTCATGTGGAAAAACAGCTCTACTACTGCGTATTTCAACTCTATGAAACAAAAGGCTTTACACAACAGTATATTGCAAAGCGATGTTTAGTTTTTTTGTAGATAAGGGAATCTTTTAAAGGCATACCGACAAACAGTTGTATTACCGCGTGTTTCAAGTCTAAAAACTTTACAGAACAGCATATTGGAGAGACATGTTTAGATCATTTCCTGTGAACAGCTTGTTTTTAAGTCATTAACGAAAGCAGTTGCTCTACTGGGTTTTTCAACACTGAGAAACTAACTGCTCTACTGAACAGATAATTTCAAACCGCTGTTTTGTTAATTGGGAATGAATAGCATTCTTTTGAAGTCTTACAGAAAAACAGTTGTATTACTGCGTATTTCAAGTCTATGAAAGTAAAGGCTTTACACAACAGTATATTGGAAATCGATATTTAGTTCTTTTGCAGTGAAATGCAATCTTTTAAAGGCATACCGAAAAACAGTTGTATTACTGCGTGTTTCAAGTCTAAAGGCTTTAAAGCACAGCATATTGGAGAGACATGTTTTGTTCATTTGCTGTGAAGAGCTTTGTTTTGAAGTCATTCACAAAAGCAGTTGCTCTACTGCGTTTTTCAAGGCTGAGAAACTAACGGCTTTACTGAACAGATAATTGGAAACAGCTGCTTAGATAATTTGGAATGAATAGCATTCTTTTGAAGTCATACAGAAAAACAGATGTACTGCTGCGTGTTTCAAGCCTAAAGACTTTACAGAACAGCATATTGGAGAGACATGTTTAGTTCATTTGCTGTGAACATCTTGTTTTGAAGTCATTCATGAAAGCAATTGGTCTACTGCGTTTTTCAAGTCTGAGAAATTAACGGCTTTACAGAACAGATAATTGGAAACCGCTATTTAGTTAATTAGGAATGAATAGCATTCTTTGGAAGTCATAAAGAAAAACCGTTGTACTGCTGCGTGTTTCAAGTCTAACGACATTAGAGAAGAGCATATTGGAGAGACATCTTGAGCTCATTTGCTGTTAAAAGCTTGTTTTGAAGTCATTTATGAAAGCAGTTGCTCTACTGCGTTTCTCAAGTCTGAGAAACTAACGGCTCTACTGAAGAGATAATTGGAAACAGCTGTTTAGTTCATTTGTCGTGAAAAGTGTTGTTTTGAAGTCATTCCGAAAAACAGTTGTACTACTGCGTATTTTAAGTCTATTAAACAAAAGGCTTTACACAACGGTATATTGGAAATCGATATTTAGTTCTTTTGTAGTGAAAGGCAATCTTTTAAAGGCATACCGAAAAACAGTTGTATTCCTGTGTGTTTCAAGTCTAAAGACTTCACAGCACAGCACATTGGAGAGATATGTTTCGTTCATTTGCTGTGAAGATCTTTGTTTTGAAGTCATTCACGAAAGCAGTTGCTGTACTGCGTTTTTCAAGACTGAGAAACTAATGGCTCTACTGAACAGATAATTGCAAACTGCAGTTCAGTTAATTAGGAATGAATAGCATTCTTTTGAGTTCTTACAGAAAAACAGTTGTATTACTGCGTATTTCAAGTCTATGAAACTAAAATCTTTTCACAACAGTATATTGGAAATCGATATTTAGTTCTTTTGTAGTGAAATTCAACCTTTTAAAGGCATACCAAAAAACAGTTGTATTACTGCGTGTTTCAAGTCTAAAGACTTTAAAGCACAGCATATTGGAGAGACATGTTTTGTTCATTTGCTGTGAAGAGCTTTCTTTTCAAGTCATTCACGAAAGCAGTTGCTCTACTGCGTTTTTCAACTCTGAGAAACTAACGGCTTTACTGAACAGATAATTAGAAACAGCTGTTTAGGTCATTTGCCATGAAAAGTGTTGTTTTGAAGTCATTCCAAAAGACAGTTTTACTACTGGGGGTTTCAAGTCTATGAAACTAAAGGTTTTACAGAACAGCATATTGGAAAGAAATGTTGAATTCTTTCGAGTGAAAAGCCTTCTCTTTAACTCTTGTGGAAAAACAGCTGTACTACTGCGTATTTGAAGTCTATGAAACTAAAGGCTTTACACAACAGGATATTGGAAATCCATATTTAGTTCTTTTGTAGTGAAAGGCAATCTTTTAAAGGCATACCGAAAAACAGTTCTATTACTGCGTGTTTCAAGTCTAAAGACTTTACAGCACAGCATATTGGAGAGAAATGTTTAGTTCATTTGCTGTGAAGAGCTTTGTTTTGAAGTCATTCACGAAAGCAGATGCTCTACTGCGATTTTCAATACTGAGAAACTAACAGCTCTACTGAACAGATTATTGCAAACCGCTGTTTAGTTAATTAGGAATGAATAGCATTCTTTTGAAGTCTTACAGAAAAACAGTTGTCCTGCTGCGTGTTTCAAGTCTAAAGACTTTACAGGACAGCATATTGGAGAGACATGTTTAGTTCATTTTCTGTGAAAAGTTTTGTTTTGAAGTCATTCACGAAAGCAGTTGCTCTACTGCGTTTTTCAAGTCAGAAACTGCAGGCTTTGCTGAACAGATAATTGGAAACAGCTGTTTAGTTCATTTGCCATGAAAAGTGTTGTTTTGAAGCCATTCCGAAAAACACTTGTACTACTGTGGGTTTCCAGTCTCTGAAACTAAAGGCTTTACAGAACAGCATATTGGAAAGAGATGTTGAGTTCATTGGAGTGAAAAGCCTTCTCTTTAACTCATACGGAAAACCAGTTGTACTACTGCGTATTTTACGTCATTGATACTGAAGGCTTTACACAACATTATATTGGATAGCGATGTTTATTTCTTTTGTAGCGAAAGGCAATCTTTTAAAGAAATACCGAAAAACAGTTGTATTACTGCATGTTTCATGTGTAAAATGTTTACACCAGAGGATATTGGAGAGACATGTTCAGTTCATTCGCTGTGAAAAGCTTTGTTTTGAAGTCATTCACGAAAGCAGTTGCTCTACTGCGTTTTTCATGACTGAGAATATAACGGCTCTACTGAACAGGTAATTGGAAACCGCTGTTTAGTTAATTACGAATGAATACCATTCTTTTGAAGTCTTACAGAAAAACAGTTGTACTACTGCGTGTTTCAAGTCTATGAACCTAAACGCTTTACAGAACACCATATTGGAAAGAGATGTTGAGTTCATTGGAGTGAAAAGCCTTCTGTTTAACTCATATGGAAAACCAGTTGTACGACGGTGTATTCCAAGTCTATGAAACCAAATAGATTACAGAACAGATTATTGGACAGATATATTTCGTTAAATTGCCGTGAAAAGTGTTGTTTTGAAATTCATTCACAAAACCACTTGTTCTACTGCATATTTCAAGTCTATGGAACTAAAGGCATTACACAGGAGATAAGTGGAAACACCTGTTTAGTTAATTTGGCATGAAAAGTGTTGTTTTGAAGTCATTCCGAAAAACAGTTGTACTACTGCGTGTTTCAAGTCTAAGAAAATAAAGGATTCACAGAACAGTATATTGGAAATCAATATTTAGTTATTTTGTAGTGAAAGGCAATCTTTTAAAGGCATACCGAAAAACATTTGTATTACTGCGTGTTTCAAATCTAAAGACTTTACAGCACAGCATATTGGAGAGACATGTTTAGTTAATTTGCTGTGAAAAGCTTTGTTTTGAAGTCACTGACGAAAGCAGTTGCTCTACTGCGTTTTTCAAGACTGAGAAACTAACGGCTGTACTGAACAGATAATTGGAAACCCCTGTTTAGTTAATTAGGAATGAATAGCATTCTTTTGAAGTCTTACACAGAAACCGTTGTACTGCTGCGTGTTTCAAGTCTAAAGACTTTAGAGAAGAGCATATTGCAGAGACATGTTTAGCTCATTTGCTGTTAAAAGCTTGTTTTGAAGTCATTCACGAAAGCAGTTGCTCTACTGCGTTTTTCAAGTCTGAGAAATTAAAGGCTCTACTGAGGAGATATTTGGAAACATCTGTTTAGTTCATTTGCCGTGAAAAGTGTTGTTTTGAAGTCATTCCAAAAAAACAGTTCTACTACCGCGTGTTTCAAGTCTATGAAACTAAAGGCTTTACCGAACGGCATATTGGAAAGACAGGTTGAGTACATTGGAGTGAAAAGCCTTCTCTTTAACTCATACGGAAAACCAGTTGTACTACTGTGTGTTCCAAGCCTATGAAACCAAAGACTTTACAGAACAAAATATTGGAAAGACATATTTCCTTAATTTGCCGTGAAAAGGGTTGTTTTGAAAGTCATTTACAAAACCACTTCTTCTACTGCATGTTTCAAGTCTATGAAACTAAAGGCATTGCACAGCAAATAAGTGGAAACACCTGTTTAGTTTATTTGCCGTGAAAAGTGTTGTTTTGAAGTCATTCCAAAAACCAGTTGTACTACTGCCTGTTTCAAGTCTTTGAAACTAAATGCTTTACAGAACCACATACTGGAAAGAAATCTTGAGTTCTTTGGAGTGACAAGCCTTCTCTTTACTAATGTGGAAAAACAGATGTACTACTGCGTATATCAAGTCTATCAAACTAAAGGCTTTACACAACAGTATATTGGAAAACGATGTTTAGTTTTTTTGTAGTTAAAGGCCATCTTTCAAAGGCATACCGAAAAACAGTTGTATTACTGCGTCTTTCAAGTCTAAAGTCTTTACAGCACAGCATATTGGAGAGACTTGTTTAGTTCATTTGCTGTGAAAAGCTTTGTTTTTAAGTCATTCACGAAAGCAGTTGCTCTACTGCGTTTTTCAAGTCTGAGAAACTAACGGCTCTACTGAACAGATAATTGGAAACAACTGTTTAGATAATTTGGAATGATTAGCATTCTTTTGAAGTCATACAGAATAACAGTTGTACTCTGTGTGTTTCAAGTCTAAAGACTTTACAGAACATCATATTGGAGAGACATGTTTAGTTCATTTGCTCTGAAAAGCTTGTTTTGAAGTCATTCACAAAAGGAGTTGCTCTCCTGCGATTTTCAAGTCTCAGAAACTACAGGCTTTACTGAGCAGATAATTGGAAACAGCTGTTTAATTAATTTGCCGTGAAAAGTGTTGTTTTGAAGTCATTCCGAAAAACAGTTGTACTACTGCGTGTTTCAAGTCTATGAAACTAAAGGCTTTACAGAATAGCATATGGAAAGAGATGTTGAGTTCATTGGAGTGAAAAGCCTTCTCTTTATCTCATACGGAAAACCAGTTGTACTACTGGGTATTCCAAGCCTATGAAACGAAAGACATTACAGAACAGATTATTGGACAGACATATTTCGTTAATTTGCCGTGAAAAGCATAGTTTTGATATTCATTCACAAAACCATTTGTTCTACTGCATGTTTCAAGTCTATGAAATTAATGGCAATACACAGGAGATAAGTGGAAACACCTGTTTAGTTAATTTGCCTTGAAAAGTGTTGTTTTCAAGTCATTCCGCAAAACAGTTGTACTACTGAGTATTTCAAGTCTATGAAACTAAAGGCTTTACACAACAGTATATTCGAAATCGATATTTAGTTCTTTTGTAGCGAAAGGCAATCTTTTAAAGGCATACTGAAAAACAATTGAATTACTGCGTGTTTCAAGTCTAAAGAGTTTACAGCTCAGCATATTGGAGAGACATGTTTAGATCATTTGCTGTGAAGAGCTTTGTTTTGAAGTCATTTACGAAAGCAGTTGCTCTACTGCTTTTTTCAAGACTGAAGAAACTAACGGCTTTACTGAACAGATAATTGGAAACCGCTGTTTAGTTATTAGGAATGAATAGCACTCTTTTGAAATCTTACATAAAAACAGTTGTACTGCTGCGTGTTTCAAACCTAAAGAGTTTACAGAACCGCATATTGGAGACACATGTTTAGTTCATTTTCTGTTAAAAGTTTTGTTTTGAAGCCATTCACGAAAGCAGTGGCTCTACTGCGTTTTTCAAGTCTGAGAAACTAACGGCTTTACTGAAGAGATAATTGGAAACAGCTGTTTAGTTCATTTGCCATTAAAAGTGTTGTTTTGAAGTCATTCCAAAAGACAGTGTTACTACTGGCTGTTTCAAGTCTATGAAACTAAAGGCTTTACAGAACAGCATATTGGAAAAAAATGTTGAGATCTTTGGAGTGAAAAGCCTTCTCTTTAAATCATACGGAAAAAACAGCTGTACTACTGTGAATTTCAAGTCTATGAAACTAAAGCCTTTACACAACAGTATATTGGGAAGCGATGTTTCGTTATTTGTAGTTAAAAGCCATATATATATATATATATATATATATATATATATATATACATATTGGCTTTTCAAGGTAGGGTCTCACTGAAGACCAGGCTGACTTGGAATTCACTATGGAGTCTCATGGTGGCCTCGAACTCACGGCGATCCTCCAAACTCTGCCTCCCAAGTGCTGCGATTAAAGGCGTGCGCCACCACGCCCGGCTTAAGGTCATCATTTAAAGGCATACCGACAAGCAGTTGTTTTACTGGGTGTTTCAACTCTAAAGACTTCACAGCACAGCATATTGGAGAGACATGTTTATTTCATTTGCTGTGAAGAGGTTCGTTTTGAAGTCATTCACGAAACCAGTTGCTCTACTGCGTTCTTCAAGTCTGAGAAACTAACGGCTTTACTAAACAGATAATTGGAAAGAGCTGTTTAGATAATTTGTAATGAATAGCATTCTTTTGAAGTCATACAGAAAAACAGTTGTACTGCTGCGTGTTTCAAGTCTAAAGACTTTACAGAACAGAATGTTGGAGAGACATGCTTAATTCATTTGCTGTGAAAATTTTTGTATTGAAGCCATTCATGAAATGAGTTGCTGTAATGCGTTTTCAAGTCTGAGAAACGAAAGGCTTTACTGAACAGATAATTGGAAACAGCTGTTTAGTTCATTTGTCGTGAAAAGCGTTGTTTTGAAGTCATTCCGAAAAACATTGTACTACTGCGTTTTTCAAGTCTATGAAACTAAAGACTTTACAGAACAGCATATTGGAAAGAAATGTTGAGTTCATTGGAGTGAAAACCCTTCTCTTTAAATCATACGGAAAAAACAGTTGTACTACTGCGTATTTCAAGTCTATGAAACTAAAGGCTTTACACAACAGTATATTGGAAACCGCTGTTTAGTTAATTAGGAATGAATAGCATTCTTTTGAAGTCTTACAGAAAAACAGTTGTACTGCGGCGTGTTTCAAGTCCAAAGACTTTACAGAACAGCATATTGGAGAGACATGTTTAGTTCATTTGCTGTGAAAAGCTTGTTTTGAAGTCCCTCATGAATGCAGTTGGTCTACCGCGTTTTTCACGTCTGAGAACCTAAGGCTTTACTGAACAGATAATTGGAAACAGCTGTTTAGTTCATTTGCCTTGAAAAGTGTTGTTTTGAAGTCATTCCGAAAAACAGTTGTACTACTGCGTGTTTCAAGTCTGTGAAACTAAAGGCTTTAAAGAACAGCATATTGGAAAGAGATGTTGAGTTCATTGGAGTGAAAAGCCTTCTCTATAAATAATACGAAAAACCAGTTGTACTACTGGCTATTCCAAGTCTATGAAACCAAAGACATTGCAGAACAGATTATTGGACAGACATGTTTCGTTAATTTGCGGTGAAAAGCATTGTTTTGAAGTTCATTCACAAAACCACTTGATCTACTGCATGTTTCAAGTCTGTGAAACTAAAGGCATTACAGAGGAGATAAGTGGAAACACCTGTTTAGTTAATTTGCCGTGAAAAGTGTTGTTTTTAAGTCATTTCGAAAAACAGTTGTAGTACTGCGTATTTCAAGTCTATGAAACTCAAGGCTTTACACAACAGTATATTGGAAAGCGATATTTAGTTCTTTTGTAGTGAAAGGCAATATTTTAATGGCATACCGAAAAACAGTTGTATTACTGTGTGTTTCAAGTCTAAAGCGTTTACAAAACCGCATATTGGAGAGACATGTTTAGTTCATTTGCTGTGAAGAGCTTTGTTTTGAAGTCATTCACGAAAGCAGATGCTCTACAACGTTTTTCAAGACTGAGAAACTAACGGCTCTACTGAACAGATAATTGGAAACCACTGTTTAGTTAATGAGGAATGAATAGCATTCTTTTGAAGTCCTACGGAAAAACAGTTGTACTGCTGCGTGTGTCAAGTCTAAAGAATTTACAGAATAGCATATTGGAGAGCCATGTTTAGTTCATTTGCTGTGAAAAGCTTGTTTTGAAGTCCCTCATGAATGCAGTTGGTCTACTGCATTTTTCACGTCTGAGAACCTAAGGCTTTACTGAACAGATAATTGGAAACAGCTGTTTAGTTCATTTGCCGTGAAGTGTTGTTTTGAAGTCATTCCGAAAAACATTGTACTACTGCGTGTTTCAAGTCTATGAAACTAAAGCCTTTACAGAACAGAATATTGGAAAGAAATGTTGAGTTCATTGGAGTGAAAAGCCTTCTCTTTAACTCATACGGAAAACCAGTTCTACTACTGTGAATTCCAAGTCTATGAAACCAAAGACATTTACAGAACAGATTATTGGACAGACATATTTCGTTAATTTGCTGTGAAAAGCATTGTTTTGAAATTCATTCACAAAACCACTTCTCTACCGCATGCTTCAAGGCTATGAAACTAAAGGCACTACAGAGGAGATAAGTGGAAACAAGTGCTTAGTTAATTTGCCGAGAAAAGTATTGTTTTGAAGTCTTTCCAAAAAACAGTTGTACTACTGCGTATTTCAAGTCTATGAAACGAAAGGCTTTACACAACAGTATATTGAAAACCGCTGTTTAGTTAATTAGGAATGAATAGCATTCTTTTGAAGTCTTACGGAAAAACAGTTGTACTACTGCGTGTTTCAAGTCCAAAGACTTTACAGAACAGCATATTGGAGAGACATGTTTAGTTCATTTGCTGTGAAAAGCTTGTTTTGAAGTCATTCATGAAAGCAGTTACTCTACTGCGTTTTTCAAGACTGAGAAACTAAAGGCCTTAGTGAACAGATAATTGGAAACAGCTTTTTAGGTCATTTGCCGTGAAAAGTGTTGTTTTGAAGTTATTCCGAAAAACAGTTGTACTACTTCGTGTTTCAAGTCTGTGAAACTAAAGGCTTTAAAGAACAGCATATTGAAAGAGATGTTGAGTTCATTGGAGTGAAAAGATTTCTCTTTAACTCATATGGAAAACCAGTTGTACTACTGGGTATTCCAAGTCTATGAAACTAAAGACATTACAGAACAGATTAATGGACAGACATATTTCGTTAATTTGCCATGAAAAGCATTTTTTTGAAATTCATTCACAAAACCACTTGTTCTGCCGCATGCTTCAAGTCTATGAAACTAAGGCATTACAGAGGAGATAAGTGGAAACACCTGTTTAGTTAATTTGCCGTGAAAAGTATTGTTTTGAAGTCTTTCCGAAAAACAGTTGTACTACTGTGTATTTCAAGTCTATGAAACTGAACGCTTTATACAACAGTATATTGGAAAGCAATATTTTGTTCTTTTGTAGTGAAAGGCAATCTTTTAAAGGCATACCAAAAAAGAGTTGTATTACTCCGTGTTTCAAGTTTAAAGTCCTTACAGCACAGCATATTGGAGAGACATGTTTCGTTCATTTTCTGTGAAGAGCTTTGTTTTGAAGTCATTCACGAAAGCAGTTGCATAACTGCGTTTTTCAAGACTGCGAAACTAACGGCTCTACTGAACAGATAATTAGAAACCACTGTTTACTTAATTAGGAATGAATAGCATTCTTCTGAAGTCTTACAGAAAAACAGTTGTACTGCTGCGTGTTTCAAGTCTAAAGAATTTACAGAACAGAATGTTGGAGAGACATGCTTAATTCATTTGCTGTGAAAATCTTTGTTTTGAAGCCATTCATGAAATGAGTTGCTGTACTGCGTTTTTCATGTCTGAGAAATTAAAGGCTTTACTGAACAGATAATTGGAAACAGCCATTTAGTTCATTTGCCGTGAAAAGTGTTGTTTTGAAGTCATTAAGAAAAACATTGTACTACTGCGTGTTTCAAGTCTGTGAAACTAAAGGCTTTAAAGAACAGCATATTGGAAAGAGATGTTGAGTTCATTGGAGTGAAAAGCCTTCTCTTTAACTCATACGGAAAACCAGTTGTACTACTGGGTATTCCAAGTCTATGAAACCAAAGACATTACAGAACAGATTATTGGACAGACATATTTCGTTAAATTGCCGTGAAAAGCATTGTTTTGAAGTTCATTCACAAAACCACTTGTTCTACTGCATGTTTCAAGTCTGTGAAACTAAAGGCATTACAGAGGAGATAAGTGGAAACACCTGTTTAGTTAATTTACCGTGAAAAGTATTGTTTTGAAGTCTTTCCAAAAAACAGTTGTACTACTGCGTATTTCAAGTCTATGAAACTGAAGGCTTTACACAACAGTATATTGGAAAGCGATATTTAGTTCTTTTGTAGTGAAAGGCAATCTTTTAATGGCATACCGAAAAACAGTTGTATTACTGCGTGTTTGAAGTCTAAAGCATTTACAGAGCAGCATATAGGGGAGACAGGTTTAGTTCATTTGTTGTGAAGAGCTTTGTTTTGAAGTCATTCACGAAAGCAGATGCTCTATAGCGTTTTTCAAGACTGAGAAACTAACGGCTCTTCTGAACAGATAATTGGAAACCACTGTTTAGTTAATTAGGAATGAATAGCATTCTTTTGAAGTCCTACGGAAAAACAGTTGTACTGCTGCGTGTTTCAAGTCTAAAGACTTTACAGAATAGCATATTGGAGAGACATGTTTAGTTCATTTGCTGTGAAAATCTTGTTTTGAAGTCACTCATGAATGCAGTTGCTCTACTACGTTTTTCACGTCTGAGAACCTAAGGATTTACTTAACAGATAAATATAAACAGCTGTTTAGGTCATTTGCCATGAAAAGTGTTGTTTTGAAGTCATTCCGAAAAACATTGTGCTACTGGAGGTTTCAAGTCTATGAAAGTAAAGGTTTTACAGAACAGCATATTGGAAAGAAATGTTGAGTTCATTGGAGTGAAAAGCCTTCTCTTTAACTCATACGGAAAACCAGTTGTACTACACCGTGTTTCAAGTCTATGAAACTAAAGGCTTTACAGAATAGTGCATTGGAAAGCGATGTTTAGTTCTTTTGTAGTGAAAGGCAATGTTTCAAAGTCACACCAAAAAACTGTTGTATTACTGCGTGTTTCAAGTCTATAGACTTTACAGCACAGCATATTGGAGAGACCTGTTTAGTTCATTTGCCGTGAAGAGCTTTGTTTTGAAGTCATTCACGAAAGCAGTTGCTCTATTGCATTTTTCAAGACTGACTAACTAAAGGCTTTACTGAACAGATAATTGGAAACAGCTGTTTAGGTCATTTGCCGTGAAAAGTGTGGTTTTGAAGTCAATCCGAAAAACAGTTGTACTACTGCGTGTTTCAAGTCTATGAAATTAAAGGCTTTACAGAACAGCATATTGGAGAGATGTTGAGTTCATTGGAGTGAAAAGCCTTCTCTTTAACTCATACGGAAAACCAGTTGTGCTACTGGGAATTGCAAGTCTATGAATCCAAAGACATTACAGAACAGATTATTGGACAGACATATTTCGTTAATTTGCCGTTAAAAGCATGGTTTTGAAATTCATTCACAAAACCACTTGTTCTATTGCATGTTTGAAGTCTATGAAATTAAAGGCATTACAGAGGAGATAAGTGGAAACACCTGTTTAGTTAATTTGCCGTGAAAAGTATTGTTTTGAAGTCATTCCGAAAAACAGTTGTAGTACTGCGTATTTCAAGTCTATGGAACTAAAGGCTTTACACAACAGCATATTGGAAATCGATATTTAGTTCTTTTGTAGTGAAAGGCAAGCTTTTAAAGACACACCGAAAAACAGTTGTATTACTGCGTGTTTCAAGTGTAAAGACTTTACAGCACAGCATATTGGAGAGACATGTTTAGTTCATTTGCTGTGAAAAGCTTTGTTTTGAAGTCATACACGAAAGCAGTTGCTCTACTGCGTTTTTCAAGTCTGAGAAAATAACGGCTTTACTGAACAGATAATTGGAAACAGCTGTTTAGATAATTTGGAATGAATAGCAGTTTTTTGAAGTCACCCAGAAAAACAGTTGTCCTCCTGAGTGTTTCAAGTCTAAAGACTTTACATAACATCAAATTGGAGAGACATGTTTAGTCCATAAGGTGTGAAAAGCTTGTTTTGAAGTCATTAACGAAAGCAGTTGCTCTACTACGTTTTTCAACTCTGAGAAACTAAAGTCTTTACTGAGCAGATAATTGGAAAAAGCTGTTTTGCTCATTTGCCATGAAAAGTGTTGTTTTGAAGTCATTCCAAAAGACAGTTTTACTACTGGGGGTTTCAAGTCTATGAAACTAAAGGTTTTACAGAACAGCATATTGGAAAGAAATGTTGAATTCTTTCGAGTGAAAAGCCTTCTCTTTAACTCTTGTGGAAAAACAGCTGTACTACTGCGTATTTGAAGTCTATGAAACTAAAGGCTTTACACAACAGGATATTGGAAATCCATACTTAGTTCTTTTGTAGTGAAAGGCAATCTTTTAAAGGCATACCGAAAAACAGTTCTATTACTGCGTGTTTCAAGTCTAAAGACTTTACAGCACAGCATATTGGAGAGAAATGTTTAGTTCATTTGCTGTGAAGAGCTTTGTTTTGAAGTCATTCACGAAAGCAGATGCTCTACTGCGATTTTCAATACTGAGAAACTAACAGCTCTACTGAACAGATTATTGCAAACCGCTGTTTAGTTAATTAGGAATGAATAGCATTCTTTTGAAGTCTTACAGAAAAACAGTTGTCCTGCTGCGTGTTTCAAGTCTAAAGACTTTACAGGACAGCATATTGGAGAGACATGTTTAGTTCATTTTCTGTGAAAAGTTTTGTTTTGAAGTCATTCACGAAAGCAGTTGCTCTACTGCGTTTTTCAAGTCAGAAACTGCAGGCTTTGCTGAACAGATAATTGGAAACAGCTGTTTAGTTCATTTGCCATGAAAAGTGTTGTTTTGAAGCCATTCCGAAAAACACTTGTACTACTGTGGGTTTCCAGTCTCTGAAACTAAAGGCTTTACAGAACAGCATATTGGAAAGAGATGTTGAGTTCATTGGAGTGAAAAGCCTTCTCTTTAACTCATACGGAAAACCAGTTGTACTACTGCGTATTTTACGTCATTGATACTGAAGGCTTTACACAACATTATATTGGATAGCGATGTTTATTTCTTTTGTAGCGAAAGGCAATCTTTTAAAGAAATACCGAAAAACAGTTGTATTACTGCATGTTTCATGTGTAAAATGTTTACACCAGAGGATATTGGAGAGACATGTTCAGTTCATTCGCTGTGAAAAGCTTTGTTTTGAAGTCATTCACGAAAGCAGTTGCTCTACTGCGTTTTTCATGACTGAGAATATAACGGCTCTACTGAACAGGTAATTGGAAACCGCTGTTTAGTTAATTACGAATGAATACCATTCTTTTGAAGTCTTACAGAAAAACAGTTGTACTACTGCGTGTTTCAAGTCTATGAACCTAAACGCTTTACAGAACACCATATTGGAAAGAGATGTTGAGTTCATTGGAGTGAAAAGCCTTCTGTTTAACTCATATGGAAAACCAGTTGTACTATGGTGTATTCCAAGTCTATGAAACCAAATAGATTACAGAACAGATTATTGGACAGATATATTTCGTTAAATTGCCGTGAAAAGTGTTGTTTTGAAATTCATTCACAAAACCACTTGTTCTACTGCATATTTCAAGTCTATGGAACTAAAGGCATTACACAGGAGATAAGTGGAAACACCTGTTTAGTTAATTTGGCATGAAAAGTGTTGTTTTGAAGTCATTCCGAAAAACAGTTGTACTACTGCGTGTTTCAAGTCTAAGAAAATAAAGGATTCACAGAACAGTATATTGGAAATCAATATTTAGTTATTTTGTAGTGAAAGGCAATCTTTTAAAGGCATACCGAAAAACATTTGTATTACTGCGTGTTTCAAATCTAAAGACTTTACAGCACAGCATATTGGAGAGACATGTTTAGTTAATTTGCTGTGAAAAGCTTTGTTTTGAAGTCACTGACGAAAGCAGTTGCTCTACTGCGTTTTTCAAGACTGAGAAACTAACGGCTGTACTGAACAGATAATTGGAAACCCCTGTTTAGTTAATTAGGAATGAATAGCATTCTTTTGAAGTCTTACACAGAAACCGTTGTACTGCTGCGTGTTTCAAGTCTAAAGACTTTAGAGAAGAGCATATTGCAGAGACATATTTAGCTCATTTGCTGTTAAAAGCTTGTTTTGAAGTCATTCACGAAAGCAGTTGCTCTACTGCGTTTTTCAAGTCTGAGAAATTAAAGGCTCTACTGAGGAGATATTTGGAAACAGCTGTTTAGTTCATTTGCCGTGAAAAGTGTTGTTTTGAAGTCATTCCAAAAAAACAGTTCTACTACCGCGTGTTTCAAGTCTATGAAACTAAAGGCTTTACCGAACGGCATATTGGAAAGACAGGTTGAGTACATTGGAGTGAAAAGCCTTCTCTTTAACTCATACGGAAAACCAGTTGTACTACTGTGTGTTCCAAGTCTATGAAACCAAAGACTTTACAGAACAAAATATTGGAAAGACATATTTCCTTAATTTACCGTGAAAAGGGTTGTTTTGAAAGTCATTTACAAAACCACTTCTTCTACTGCATGTTTCAAGTCTATGAAACTAAAGGCATTGCACAGCAAATAAGTGGAAACACCTGTTTAGTTTATTTGCCGTGAAAAGTGTTGTTTTGAAGTCATTCCAAAAACCAGTTGTACTACTGCCTGTTTCAAGTCTTTGAAACTAAATGCTTTACAGAACCACATACTGGAAAGAAATCTTGAGTTCTTTGGAGTGACAAGCCTTCTCTTTACTAATGTGGAAAAACAGATGTACTACTGCGTATATCAAGTCTATCAAACTAAAGGCTTTACACAACAGTATATTGGAAAACGATGTTTAGTTTTTTTTGTAGTTAAAGGCCATCTTTCAAAGGCATACCGAAAAACAGTTGTATTACTGCGTCTTTCAAGTCTAAAGTCTTTACAGCACAGCATATTGGAGAGACTTGTTTAGTTCATTTGCTGTGAAAAGCTTTGTTTTTAAGTCATTCACGAAAGCAGTTGCTCTACTGCGTTTTTCAAGTCTGAGAAACTAACGGCTCTACTGAACAGATAATTGGAAACAACTGTTTAGATAATTTGGAATGATTAGCATTCTTTTGAAGTCATACAGAATAACAGTTGTACTCTGTGTGTTTCAAGTCTAAAGACTTTACAGAACATCATATTGGAGAGACATGTTTAGTTCATTTGCTCTGAAAAGCTTGTTTTGAAGTCATTCACAAAAGGAGTTGCTCTCCTGCGATTTTCAAGTCTCAGAAACTACAGGCTTTACTGAGCAGATAATTGGAAACAGCTGTTTAATTAATTTGCCGTGAAAAGTGTTGTTTTGAAGTCATTCCGAAAAACAGTTGTACTACTGCGTGTTTCAAGTCTATGAAACTAAAGGCTTTACAGAATAGCATATGGAAAGAGATGTTGAGTTCATTGGAGTGAAAAGCCTTCTCTTTATCTCATACGGAAAACCAGTTGTACTACTGGGTATTCCAAGCCTATGAAACGAAAGACATTACAGAACAGATTATTGGACAGACATATTTCGTTAATTTGCCGTGAAAAGCATAGTTTTGATATTCATTCACAAAACCATTTGTTCTACTGCATGTTTCAAGTCTATGAAATTAATGGCAATACACAGGAGATAAGTGGAAACACCTGTTTAGTTAATTTGCCTTGAAAAGTGTTGTTTTCAAGTCATTCCGCAAAACAGTTGTACTACTGAGTATTTCAAGTCTATGAAACTAAAGGCTTTACACAACAGTATATTCGAAATCGATATTTAGTTCTTTTGTAGCGAAAGGCAATCTTTTAAAGGCATACTGAAAAACAATTGAATTACTGCGTGTTTCAAGTCTAAAGAGTTTACAGCTCAGCATATTGGAGAGACATGTTTAGATCATTTGCTGTGAAGAGCTTTGTTTTGAAGTCATTTACGAAAGCAGTTGCTCTACTGCTTTTTTCAAGACTGAAGAAACTAACGGCTTTACTGAACAGATAATTGGAAACCGCTGTTTAGTTATTAGGAATGAATAGCATTCTTTTGAAATCTTACATAAAAACAGTTGTACTGCTGCGTGTTTCAAACCTAAAGAGTTTACAGAACCGCATATTGGAGACACATGTTTAGTTCATTTTCTGTTAAAAGTTTTGTTTTGAAGCCATTCACGAAAGCAGTGGCTCTACTGCGTTTTTCAAGTCTGAGAAACTAACGGCTTTACTGAAGAGATAATTGGAAACAGATGTTTAGTTCATTTGCCATTAAAAGTGTTGTTTTGAAGTCATTCCAAAAGACAGTGTTACTACTGGCTGTTTCAAGTCTATGAAACTAAAGGCTTTACAGAACAGCATATTGGAAAAAAATGTTGAGATCTTTGGACTGAAAAGCCTTCTCTTTAAATCATACGGAAAAAACAGCTGTACTACTGTGAATTTCAAGTCTATGAAACTAAAGCCTTTACACAACAGTATATTGGGAAGCGATGTTTCGTTATTTGTAGTTAAAAGCCATATATATATATATATATATATATATATATATATATATATATATATTGGCTTTTCAAGGTAGGGTCTCACTGAAGACCAGGCTGACTTGGCATTCACTATGGAGTCTCATGGTGGCCTCGAACTCATGGCGATCCTCCAAACTCTGCCTCCCAAGTGCTGCGATTAAAGGCGTGCGCCACCACGCCCGGCTTAAGGTCATCATTTAAAGGCATACCGACAAGCAGTTGTTTTACTGGGTGTTTCAACTCTAAAGACTTCACAGCACAGCATATTGGAGAGACATGTTTATTTCATTTGCTGTGAAGAGGTTCGTTTTGAAGTCATTCACGAAACCAGTTGCTCTACTGCGTTCTTCAAGTCTGAGAAACTAACGGCTTTACTAAACAGATAATTGGAAAGAGCTGTTTAGATAATTTGTAATGAATAGCATTCTTTTGAAGTCATACAGAAAAACAGTTGTACTGCTGCGTGTTTCAAGTCTAAAGACTTTACAGAATAGCATATTGGAGAGCCATGTTTAGTTCATTTGCTGTGAAAAGCTTGTTTTGAAGTCCCTCATGAATGCAGTTGGTCTACTGCATTTTTCACGTCTGAGAACCTAAGGCTTTACTGAACAGATAATGGGAAACAGCTGTTTAGTTCATTTGCCGTGAAAAGTGTTGTTTTGAAGTCATTCCGAAAAACATTGTACTACTGCGTGTTTCAAGTCTATGAAACTAAAGGCTTTACAGAACAGCATATTGGAAAGAAATGTTGAGTTCATTGGAGTGAAAAGCCTTCTCTTTAACTCATACGGAAAACCAGTTGTACTACACCGTGTTTCAAGTCTATGAAACTAAAGGCTTTACAGAATAGTGCATTGGAAAGCGATGTTTAGTTTCTTTTGTAGTGAAAGGCAATGTTTCAAAGTCACACCAAAAAACTGTTGTATTACTGCGTGTTTCAAGTCTATAGACGTTACAGCACAGCATATTGGAGAGACCTGTTTAGTTCATTTGCCGTGAAGAGCTTTGTTTTGAAGTCATTCACGAAAGCAGTTGCTCTAATGCATTTTTCAAGACTGACTAACTAAAGGCTTTACTGAAACAGATAATTGGAAACAGCTGTTTAGGTCATTTGCCGTGAAAAGTGTGGTTTTGAAGTCAATCCGAAAAACAGTTGTACTACTGCGTGTTTCAAGTCTATGAAATTAAAGGCTTTACAGAACAGCATATTGGAGAGATGTTGAGTTCATTGGAGTGAAAAGCCTTCTCTTTAACTCATACGGAAAACAGTTGTGCTACTGGGAATGCAAGTCTATGAATCCAAAGACATTACAGAACAGATTATAGGACAGACATATTTCGTTAATTTGCCGTTAAAAGCATGGTTTTGAAATTCATTCACAAAACCACTTGTTCTATGCATGTTGAAGTCTATGAAATTAAAGGCATTACAGAGGAGATAAGTGGAAACACCTTTTAGTTAATTTGCCGTGAAAAGTATTGTTTTGAAGTCATTCCGAAAAACAGTTGTAGTACTGCGTATTTTCAAGTCTATGGAACTAAAGGCTTTACACAAACAGCATATTGGAAATCGATATTTAGTTCTTTTGTAGTGAAAGGCAAGCTTTTAAAGACACACCGAAAAACAGTTGTATACTGCGTGTTTCAAGTGTAAAGACTTTACAGCACAGCATATTGGAGGACATGTTTAGTTCATTTGCTGTGAAAAGCTTTGTTTTGAAGTCATACACGAAAGCAGTTGCTCTACTGCGTTTTTCAAGTCTGAGAAAATAACGGCTTTACTGAACAGATAATTGGAAACAGCTGATTTAGATAATTTGGAATGAATAGCAGTTTTTTGAAGTCACCCAGAAAAAAACAGTTGTCCTCCTGTGTGTTTCAAGTCTTAAAGACTTTACATAACATCAAATTGAGAGACATGTTTAGTCCATAAGGTGTGAAAAGCTTGTTTTGAAGTCATTAACGAAAGCAGTTGCTCTACTACGTTTTTCAACTCTGAGAAACTACAGTCTTTACTGAGCATATAATTGGAAAAAGCTGTTTTGCTCATTTGCCATGAAAAGTGTTGTTTTGAAGTCATTCCGAAAGACAGTTTTACTACTGGGGGTTTCAAGTCTATGAAACTAAAGGCTTTACAGAACAGCATATTGGAAAGAGATGTTGAATTCATTCCAGTGAAAAGCCTTCTCTTTAACTCATACGGAAAAATAGTTGTACTACTGTGTCTTCCAAGTCTATGAAACAAAAGACATTACAGAACAGATTACTGGACAGACATAATTCGTTAATTTGCCGTGAGAAGCATTGTTTTGAAATTCATTCACAAAACCACTTGTTCTACTGCATGTTTCAAGTCTATGAAACGAAAGGCAATACCGAGGAGATAATTGGAAACACCTGTTTAGTTAATTTGCCGTGAAAAGTGTTGTTTTGAAGTCATTCCGAAAAACAGTTGTACTACTGCGTATTTCAAGTCTATGAAACTAAAGGCTTTACACAACAGTATATTGGAAATCGATATTTAGTTCTTTTGTAGTGAAAGGCAATCCTTTAAAGGCATACAGAAAAACAGTTGTGTACTGCGTGTTTCAAGTCTAAAGACTTTACAGTACAGCATATAGGAGAGACATGTTTAGTTCATTTGCTCTGAAGAGCTTTGTTTTGAAGTCATTCACAAAAGCAGTAGCTCGACTGTGTTTTTCAATGCTGAGAAACACTAACGGCTCTACTAAATCAGATAATTGGAAACCGCCGTTTTAGTTAATTAGGAATGAATAGCATTCTTTGAAGTCTTACAGAAAAACAGGTTGTACTGCTGCGTGTTTCAAGTCTAAAGACTTTACAGAACAGCCTATTGGAGTGACATGTTTAGTTCATTTGCTGTGAAAAGGCTTGTTTTGAAGTCATTCATGAATGCTGTTGATATACCGTGTTTTTTCACGTCTGAGAAAACTAAGGCTTTACTGAACAGATTAGTGGAAACAGCTGTTTAGGTCATTTGCCGTGAAAAATGTTGTTTTGAAGTCATTCCAAAAAACAGTTTTACTACTGGTGGGTTTCAAGTCTATGAAAGTAAAGGTATTTTCCATAACAGCATATTGGAAAGAAATGTTGAGTTCATTGGGAGTGAAAAGCTTCTCATTAACTCATACGGAAAACCAGTTGTACTACACCGTGTTTCAAGTTTATGAAATTAAGGCTTTACAGAATAGTGCATTAGAAAGCGATGTTAGTTCTTTTGTAGTGAAAGGCAATGTTTCAAAGTCACACCAAAAGACAGTTGTATTACTGAGGTTTCAAGTCTATAGACTTTACAGCACAGCATATTGGAGACACATGTTTAGTGCATTGCTTGAAAACCTTTTTTTTCAAGTCCTTCACAAAAGGCAGTGCTCTACGCGTTTTGCAAGTTTGAGAAATTTAACCCGCTTTACTGAACAAAAAAAATTGGAAAAAGCTGTTTAGTTTAATTTGGAATGAATAGCATTTTTTTGAAGTAACAGAAAAACAGTTTTTACTGCTGCGTTTTTTCAGTCTATGAAACAAAAGGCTTTACAAAAACGCAATTAGAAAGAGTTGTGGGTCATTGGAGTAAAAAGGCTTTCATAACCATGGGAAAATAAGATGTATTATTTGTTTTCCCAGGTCTATTAAACAAGACACTAGAAAAACAGTTTATGGCCAGACATATTTCGTTAATTTGCTGTGAAAAGCACTGTTTAAAAAGCCATTCAAAAACACTTTTTGTACGGCATGTTTAAAGGGTCTATAAAACTAAAGCATTACAGGGGGAGTTTAGTGGAAACTTTTTTGTTAATTTGCCGTGAAAAGTGTGGTTGAGTCTTTCCGAAAAACAGTTGTTTTTATGCGTATTCAAGTCTCTGAATCTAAAGCTTACACAACAGCATATTGGAAAGGATATTTAGTTCTTTGTTGTAAAGGGCAATTTTTTTAAAGCATACCAAAAACAGGTATATTACTCCGTGTTCAAGTTTAAAGCCTTACAGCACAGCATTTTGAAGAGAAATGTTTAGTCTTTGGGCCTGAAGCTTTGTTTAGAAGTCATTCAGAAAAGCAGTTGCTCTACTGCGTTTTCAAGATTGGAAATAAGGCCTTATGAATAGATAATGCAAACCGTGTTTAGTTAATTAGGAATGATTGTTTTTTTTCAAATCTTACGAAATGTGGGACTGCTGCGTGTTAGTCAAAGACTTTTCAGACGCATTGGAGGATGTTTTTGTAATTTTACTGTTTAAAAAATTTGTTTTGGGTCATTCAGGAAAAGCAGTGCTCTATGCGCTTTTGAAGTCTGAGAAACTTAACGGCGTTTTCTGAACAGTAATTGGAAACAGCTTGTTTTTGATAATTGGGAAAGAATAGCATTCTTCTGGGAAACATAGAGAAAAAAAAGTGGTACTGCTGCGTATTCAAGTCTTTTGAAACCAAAGGATTTACAGACAGATTTCTGAAGACATTTTCCCTTTAAATTTTCCGTGTTAAAAGATGTTTTGAAAGTCATTCACAAACCACTTTTTCTACTCCATGTTCCAAGTTATGGAACTAAAGGCATGCAAAAGGAACATAAGTGGAAACACCTGTTTAATTAATTTGCCTTGAAGAGGGTTGTTTTGAAGTCATTCTAAAACAGTTGTATATTGCGTATTTTTAAGGGCTATGAAACAATGGCTTTACACACAGGGATATTGGAAAGCATTTTTAGTTCTTTTGTAGTGAAAGGCAAAATTTTAAAGGCATACCGAAAAACAGTTGTGTTAATTTCATGTTTCAAGTCTAAAGACTTTAGCCCGAAAATTGGAGAGACTGTTTAGTTCTTGGGTGTGAAGAGCTTTGTTTTTAAGTCTTTCCGGGAAAAACATTGTACTATGGTGTTTCAAGTCTTGAAACTAAAGGCTTTTTCAGAACAGCATATTGGAAAAAATGTTGAGTTATTGGAGTGAAAGCCTTCTCTTAAAATCATACGGAAAAACCAGGTGTACTAAAGTGTATTCCCGGGCTTGAAACAAAGACGTTCGAAAGGAATATTTGGGAAAAACATATTTCGTTAATTTGCCCTGGAAAAGGGGTTTTTTTAAAGTCATTCAAAAACACTGCTTTACGGGATATTTCAAGTCTTTTGAACAAAGGACTGCAGAGGGATAAGTGGAAACCCTGTTGGTTAATTTGCCGTGAAAAAGTTTTTGTTTTTAAAAATTTTTTTCGAAAAAAAGTTCTTTCACAGGGGTAAATTTAAGTCTAGGGAAATTTAAGGCTTAAAACACAGTATATTGGAAAGCGAATTTAGTTCTTTGTAGTGAAGGCAAACTTTAAAGGCATACGAAAAAAAAAGTTTTATATCCGTGTTTCAAGTTTAAAATCCTTACAGAAAATCATATGCAGAGACTTTTTTAGTTTCATTTTCTGTGGAGTTTGTTTTGAAAAAGGGCATTCACGAAAGCAGTTGTGTACTGGTTTTAGATGCGAAACTAAGGCTTATGAACAGATAAATTTGGGAAAACCCTGTTTACTTAATTAGGAAAGAATAGCATTTTTGAAAGTCTTTCAGAAAAAAAATTGTAATGCTGCTGTTTCAAGTCTAAAAGGGAAATTTTCCGAACCCGAATGTTGGGAGAGACAGGGTTTTTAATTTATTTGCTATGAAAAACTTTGTTTTGAAACCCTTCATGAAATGAGTTGCTCTACTGCGTTTTTCAAGTCTGAGAAACTAAATGCTTTACTGAACAGAAAATTGTAAACAGCTGTTTAGGTCATTTGCTGTGAAAAGTGTTGTTTTGAAGTCATTCCGAAAAACAGTTGTACTACTGCGTGTTTCAAGTCTGTGAAACTAAAGGCTTTAAAGACAGCATTTGGAAAGAGATTTTGAGTTCATTGGAGTGAAAAGCCTTTTCTTTAAATCATATGGAAAAACAGTTGTATACTGTGTATTCCATGTGTATGAAACCAAAAGCATTACAGAAACAGATTACTGGACAGGACATGTTTCGTTATTTGCGTGAAAAGCATTGTTTGAAATGTCATTCAAAAAAAAACCCCCTTGTTCACGGGATTTTCAAGTCGGAAAAAAAAAAAATTTTTTTTGGCTTACAGAGGAGATATTTTGGGAAACCCCCTGTTTATTAGTTTGCCGTGACAAATGTTTTTGGGCATTAATCCCAAAAAGAGTTGTACACTGTGTTTTCAAGTCTATGGGAAAATAAAGGCTTTACAGACAGTATATTGAAGGATTTTGAGGTTCATTTACTGAAAAACCTTCTCTTTAACTCATACGGAAAAAAAAAAAGTGTTACTACTGCATTTTTCAAGTCATTTAATAAGGGTTTACAAACGTGCATTTTAACGATGTTTAGTTTTTTGTAGTGAAAAGGGAATATTTTATAAGGCACACGAAAAAAAGTTGTATTCCTGCGGTTTCAAGTCTATAGACTTACAGCACGCTTGGAGAGACCGTTTAGTTCATTTTCCGTGAAGACTTTGTTTTGAAGGCATTCACGAAAGCAGTTGCTTCTACTGCTTTTTCAAGATGAGTAAATAAAGGCTTACGGACAATAATGGGAAAACCCCTGTTGATTTAATTTGGAATGGGAAAAGCATTTCTTTGAGTTCTTTCAGAAAAACAGTTGTACTGCTGGTGCTTAAGTTAAAGACTTTACAGAACAGAATATTTGGGGGACATGTTCAGTTCATATGCTGTGAAAAAGGGTTGGGTTTTGAAGTCATTCACGAAAACAGTTGCTCTATGCGTTTTCAAGTCGAGAAACTAACGGCTTTACTGAAGAGATAATTGGACACAGCTGTTTAGATAATTTGGGAAAGATAACATTTTTTGTGTCTACAGAAAACAGTTGTACGCGCGTGTTTCAGCTAAAGACTTTACAGTACATCATATTGGGAGACCTGGGGTTTTTTCATGTCGGTTGCTTGAAGTCATTCATGGCAGCTCTTTGCGATTTTCATTTTGTGAGAAATACAGTCTTTACTGAAAGATAATTGGGAAACGTGTTTGTTTATTTGCTGTGGGAAAAAGGGTTTTTTTGAAGCATTCCGGAGAAAAACCACTTGTATACTGCGTTGTTTCAAGTCTATGAATCTAAAGCCTTTTTAAGAAGAGTGCATTGGAAAGCGTTTTTTTGTTCTTTTGCAGTTAGGCAATCTTTTAAAGGCCCCGAAAAAACAGTTGATTACTGCGGTTTCAATGTCAAGATTTTGCAGCACGCATATTGGAGAGACATGTTTAGTTCACTTGCCCGTGAAGACCTTTGTTTGAAGTCATTCATAAAGCATTGTTTACTGCGTGTTTCAAGACTGAGAAACTAAAGGCTCTAAAGAAAGATCATTGGAAAGCGCTGTTTAGTTAATTAGGAATGAATGCATTCTTTTGAAGTCTTACAGAAAAAAAAGTTGTACTGCTGCGTGTTTCAAGTCTAAAACTTTACCGAACACATTGGAGGAATTTTTTAGTTCATTTGCTCTGAAAAGCTTGTTTTGAAGTCTTCACGAGAGCAGTTGCTCTCCTGCGATTTTCATGTTGAGAACCCACGTTTACTGAAAAGATAATTGGAAAAAAGGTTTAGGTCATTTGCCGTGAAAAAGTGTTGTTTTGAAGTCATTCCGAAAAACAGTTGTACTACTGCATGTTTCAAGTCTATGGGAAAATAAAGGCTTTACAGAACAGCCTTTTTGGAAAGAGTTGTTGAGTTATTGGAGTGAAAAACCCTCTCTTTTAAATCAACGGGAAAAACCCGTTGTACTACTGTGTGTTCCAAAATCTATGAAACCAAAACTTTTCAAACAGATTATTGGAAAGACATATTTCGTTTTTTTGTGGTGAAAAGGGTTTTTTGAAAGTCATCACAAAAACCACTTGTTCTACTGCATGTTTCAAGTCTACGCAAACTAATGGCATACAGAGGACGGGTAAATTGGAAACCCATGTTTAGTTAGTTTGCCGTAAAAAATGTGTTTTGAATTCATTCACGAAGAGTTGTACTACTGTGTATTTCAAGTCTATGAAACTAAAGGCTTTACAGAAACAATATATTGGAAAGAGATGTTCAGTTCCTTATAGTGAAAAGCTTCTCTTTAACTCATTGAAAAACAGCTGTACTACTGATATTTCAAGTCGTGAAACTAAAGGCTAACACAAACAGTGCATTTAAAAGCGATGTTTACTTCTTTTGTAGTGAAAGGCAATCTTTTAAAGGACGCCGAAAAACAGTTGTTATACTGCGTGTTTCAATCTATACACGTTTACAGCACAGCATATTGGAAAGACTGGTTTAGTTTATTTCCTTGAAGAGCTTCGTTTCAAATTATTCACGAAAGCAGTTGCTGTACTGCGTTTTTCAAGTCTGAGAAACTAACGGCTTTACTAAACAGATAATTGGAACGAGCTGTTTGTTATTGCCGTTGAAAATGTTTTGTTTGCAGTTATTCTGAAAAACAGTTGTACTACTGCGTGTTTCAAGTCTATGAAACTAAAGGCTTTACACAACAGCATATTGGAAAGAGATGTTGAGTTCATTGGAGTGAAAAGCCTCTGTTTAACTCATACGGAAAACGAGTTGTACTACTGTGTATTCCAAGTCTATGAAACCAAAGACATTACAGAACAGATTATTGGACAGACATATTTTTTAATTTGCCGTGAAAAGCATTGTTTTTGAAATTCCTTCGCAAAACCACTTGTTCTACTGCATGTTTCAAAGTCTATGAAACTAAAGCATTACAGAGGAGGTAAGTGGAAAACCTGTTTGTTAATTTGCCGTGAAAAGTGTTGTTTTGAAGTCATTCCGAAAAACAGTTGTACTACTGCATATTTCAAGTCTATGAAATTAAAGGCTTTACACAACAGTATATTGGAAATCGATATTTAGTTCTTTAGTAGTGAAAGGCAATCTTTTTAAGGCATACCGAAAAAACAGTTGTTTATGCGTGTTTCAATTTAAAGACTTTACAGCACAGCATATTGGAGAGACATTTTAGTTCATGTGCTCTAAAGACCTTTGTTTTTAAGTCATTCACGAAAGCAGTTGCTCTACTGCGTTTTTAAGACTGAGAAAATAACGGCTCTTACTGAAGAGATAATTGGAAACGCTGTTATAAATTAGGAATGATAGCATTCTTTTAAGTCTTACAGAAACAGTTTGTACTGCTGCGTGTTTCAAGTCTAAAGACTTCACAGAACAGCATATTGGAGAGACATGTTTAGTTCATTTTCTGTGAAAAGTTTTGTTTTGAGTCATTCCGAATCGAGTTGCTCTACTACGTTTTTCAAGGCTGGAATCTAACGGTTTTACTGAACAGATAATTGGAAACAGCTCTTTAGGTCATTTGCAGTGAAAAGTGTTGTTTTGAAGTCATTCCAAAAACAGTTTTGTACTACTGCGTGTTTCAAATATATGAAACTAAAGGTTTACAAAACAGCTATATTGGAAAGAAATGCTGAGTTCTTGGAATGAAAAGCCTTCTCTTTAAATCATGTGGAAAAACAGCTGTACTACTGCTTATTTCAAGTTATGAAACTAAAAGGCTTTAACAATCAGTATATTGCAAAGCGATGTTTAGTTTTTTTGTAGTTAAAGGCGATCTTTTAAAGGCATACCGAAAAACAGTTGTATTACTCCCTGTTTCAAGTCCAAAGACTTTACTGCACAGCGTATTGGAGAGACATGTTTAGTTCATTTGCTGTGAAAAGCTTGTTTGAAGTCATTCACGAAAGCACTTGCTCTCCTGCGATTTTGAAGTCTGAGAAACTACAGGCTTTACTGAACAGATAATTGGAAACAGCTTTTTAGGTCATTTTCTGTGAAAAGTGTTGTTTTCAAGTCAATCCGAGAAACAGTTGTACTACTGCGTGTTTCAAGTCTGTGAAACTAAGGGCTTTATAGAACAGCATATTTGAGAGAGATGTTGAGTTCATTGGAGTGAAAACCTTCTCTTTAACTCATACGGAAAAACAGTTTTACTACTGGGTATTCCAAGTTACTTGAAACAAAGACATTACATTACAGATTATTGGGCAGACATATTTCGTTAATTTGCCGTGAAAATCATTGTTTTGAAATCATTCCAAAAACCTTGTTCTACTGCATGTTTCAAGTCTATGAAATAAAGGCATTACAGAGGAGATAAGTGGAAACACCTGTTCAGTTAATTTGCCGTCAAAATTGTTGTTTTGAAGGCATTCTGAAAAACAGTTGTACTACTGCGTGTTTCAAGTTATGAAATAAAGGCTTTACACAACAGCATATTGGAAAGACATTTGAGTTCATTGGAGTGAAAGCCTTCTCTTTAACTCATACGGAAAAACAGTTGTACTACTGGGATATTGCAAGTCTATGAATCCAAAGACATTACAGAACAGATTATTGGACAGACATATTTCGTTAATTTGCCGTGAAAGCATTGTTTTGAAATTCATTACAAAACCACTTGTTCTATTGCATGTTTGAAGTCTATAAACTAAAGCATTACAGTGGGATAAATGGAAAGACCTGTTTAAATTAATTTGCGGTGAAAAGTTACTGTTTTGAAGTCATTCCGAAAACAGTTGTAGTACTGCGTATTTCAAGTCTATGAAACTAAAGCTTTACACTAACACAATATTGGAAACGAGTATTTAGATTCTTTTGTAGTGAAAGGGAATCTTTTAAAGGCATACCGAAAAACAGTTGTGTTATTGCGTGTTTCACGTTTAAAGACTTCACACCACAGCATACTGGAGAGACATGTTTAGTTCATTTCCTGTGAAGAGCTTTGTTTTGAAGTCATTCACGAAAGCATTTCCTCTACTGCGTTTTTCAAGACTGAGAAACGAACGGGTCTACTGAACAGATAATTGGAATCCTTTGTTGAGTTAATGAGGAATGAATAGCATACTTTTGAAGTCTTACAGAAAAACAGATGTAGTGCTGCGTGTTTCAAACCTAAAGACTTTACATAACAGAATGTTGGAGAGACATGCTTAATTCATTTGATGTGAAAATCTTTCTTTTGAAGCCATTCATGAAATGATTGCTCTACTGCGTTTTTCAAGTCTGAGAAACTAAACGGGGGGTTTACTGAACAGATAATTGGAACAGCTGTTTATGTCATTTGCCGGGAAAAGTGTTGTTTTGAACTCATTCCGAAAAACAGTTGTACTACTGCTGTGTTTCAAGTCTATGAAACTAAAGGCTTTACACAACAGCATATTGGAAAGAGATGTTGAGTTCATTGGAGTGAAAATCATTCTCTTTAACACATACGGAAAACCAGTTGTACTACTGTGTATTCCCAAGTCTATGAAAGCAAGGACATTACAGAACAGACTATTGGACAGACATATTTCGTTAATTTGCCGTGAAAAGCGTTGTTTTCAAATTCATTCACAAAACCACTTGTTCTACTGCATGTTTCAAGTCTATGAAACTAAAGGCATTACAGAGGAGACAAGTGGAAACACCTGTTTAGTTAATTTGCCCTGAAAAGTGTTGTTTCGAAGTCAATCCGAAAAACAGTTGTAGTACTGCGTATTTCAAGTCTATGAAACTAAAGGCTTTACACAACAGTATATTGGAAAGCGATATTTAGTTCTTTTGTAGTGAAAGGCAATCTTTTAAAGGCATACCGAAAAACACTTGTATTACTGCGTGTTTCATGTATAAAGATTGTAGAGCACAGCATATTGGAGAGACTTGCTTATTTCATTTGCTGTGAAGAGCTATGTTTTGAAGTCATTCAGGAAAGCAGATGCTCTACTGCGTTTTTCAAGACTAAGAATCTAACGGATCTAATGAAACCATATTTGGAAACCGCTGTTTAGCAAATTAGGAAGGAATAGCATTCTTTTGAAGTCTTACAGAAAAACAGTTGTACTGCTGCGTGTTTCACGTCTAAAGATATTACACAACGGCATATTGGGAGACATGCTTAGTTCATTTGCTGTGGAAAGCTTGTTTTAAAGTCATCCATGAAAGCTGTTGCTCTACTGCGTTTTTCAAGTCTGAGAAACTAAAGGCTTTACTGAACAGATAATTGGAAACAGCTGTTTAGGTCATTTGCCATGAAAAGTGTTGTTTTGAAATCATTCCAAACAACAGTTTTACTACTGCGTGTTTCAAGTCTATGAAACTAAAGGCTCTACAGAACAGCATATTGGAAAGACATGTTGAGTTCATTGGAGTGAAAAGGCTTATCTTTAACTAATATGGAAAAACAGTTGTACTACTGTATATTTCAAGTCTATGAAACTAAAGGCTTTACACAACAGTATATTGGAAATCGATATTTAGTTCTTTAGTAGTGAAAGGCAATCTTTTAAAGGCATTCCGAAGAACAGTTGTATTACTGCATCTTTCAAGTCTAAAGACTTTGCAGAACATCATATTGGAGAGACATGTTTACTTCATTTGCGGTGAAGAGTTTTGTCTTGAAGTCATTCACGGAAGCAGTTGCTGTACTGCGTTTCTCAAGACTGAGAAACAATCGGCTCTACTGAACAGATGATTGGAAACCGCTGTTTAGTTAACTTGGAATGATTAGCATTCTTTTGAAGTCTTACAGAAAAACAGTTGTACTGCTGCGTGTTTTAAGTCTAAAGACTTTACAGACCAGCATATTGGAGAGACATGTTTAGTTCATTTGCTGTGAAAACATTGTTCTGAAGTCATTCATGAAAGCAGTTGCTCTAGTGCGTTTTTCAAGTCTGAGAAACTAAAGCCTTTACTGAACACTTAATAGGAAACAGCTGTTTAGGTCATTCGCCGTGAAGTGTTGCTTTGGAGTCATTCCGAAAACCAGTTGTACTACTGCGTGTTTCAAGTATATGAAACTAAAGCCTTTACAGAATAGCATACTGGAAAGACATGTTAAGTTCATTGGAGTGAAAAGCCTTCTCTTTAACTAATACGGAAAAACAGTTGTACTACTGTGTATCCCAAGTCCATGAAACCAAAGACTTTACAGAACAGATTAGTGGACAGACATATTTCGTTAATTTGCTGTGAAAAGGATTGTTTTGAAAGTCATTCACAAAACCACTTGTTCTACTGCATGTTTCAAGTCTATGAAACTAAAGGCATTACCGAGGATATAAGTGGAAACCCCTGTTTAGTTAATTTGCCATTAAAAGTGTTGTTTCGAAGTCAATCCGAAAAACAGTTGTAGTACTGCGTATTTCAAGTCTATGAAACTAAAGGCTTTACACAACAGTATATTGGAAAGCGATATTTAGGTCTTTTGTAGTGAAAGGCAATCTTTTAAATTCATACCGAAAAACAGTTGTATTACTGCGTGTTTCAAGTGTAAAGAGTTTACACCACAGCATATTGGAGAGACATGTTTAGTTCATTGGCTGTGAAAAGCTTTGTTTTGAAGTCATTGACGAGGGCAGTTGCTCTATTGCGTTTTTCAAGTCTGAGAAACTAACGGCTTTACTGTACAGTTAGTTGGAAACAGCTCTTTAGTTCATTTGCGGTGAAAAGTGTTGTTTTGATGTCATTCCGAAACACAGTTGTACTACTGCCTGTTTCAAGTCCATGAAACTAAAGGGTTAACAGAACAGTATAGTAGAAAGAGATGTTGAGTTCATTGGAGTGAAAAGCCCTCTCTTTAACTCACACGGAAAAGCATTTGTACTACTGTGTATTCCAAGTCTATGAAACCAAAGACATTACAGAACAGATTATTGGACAGACATATTTCGTTAATTTGCTGTGAAAATGTTGTTTTGAAGTCATTCCGAAAAACAGTTTAGTACTGCGTATTTCAAGTCTATGAAACTAAAGGCTTTACACAACAGTATATTGGAAATCACTGTTTAGTTATTTTGTAGTGAAAGGCAATCTTTGAAAGGCATACCGAAAAACAGTTGTACTTCTACGTATTTCGAGTCTAAAGACTTTACAAAACAGCATATTGAGGAGACATGTTTAGTTCATTTATTGTGAAAAGCTTGTTTTGAAGTCGTTCATGAAAGCAGTTCCTCTACTGCGTTTTTCAAGTCTGAGAAACTAACGGCTTTACTGAACAGATAATTGGAAACACCTGTTTAGATCATTTGCCGTGAAAAGTGTTGTTTTGAAGTCATTCCGAAAAACATTGTACTACTGCTTGTTTCAAGTCTATGAAATTAAAGACTTTACAAAACAGCATATTGGAAAGAAATGTTGAGTTCATTGGAGTGAAAAGCCTTCTCTTTAACTCATATGGAAAAAGAGTTGTACTACTGCGTATTTCAAGTCTGTGAAACTAAAGGCTTTACACAACAGTATATTGGAAAGCGATGTGTAGTTCTTTTGTAGTAAGAGGCAGTCTTTTAAAGGAATACCGAAAAACAGTTGTACTGCTGCATGTTTCAAGTCTAAAGACTTTACAGCAGAGCATATTGGAGAGACATGTTTAGTTCATTTGCTGTGAAAAGCTTTTTTTGAAGTCATTCACGAAAGCACTTGCTCTACTGCGTTTTTCAAGTATGAGAAACTAACGGCTTTACTGAACAGATAATTGGAAACAGCTGTTTAGATAATTTGCAATGAATAGCATTCTTTTGAAGTCATACAGAAAAACAGTTGTACTGCTGCATGTTTCAAGTCTAAAGACTTTACAGAACATCGTATTGGAGAGACATGTTTAGTTCATATGCTGTGAAAAGCTTGTTTTGAATTCATTCACGAAAGCAGTTTCTCTCCTGCGATTTTCAAGTCTGAGAAACTACAGGCTTTACTGAACAGATAATTGGAAACAGCTGTTTAGTTCATTTGCTGTGAAAAGTGTTGTTTTGAAGTCATTCTGAAAAACAGTTGTACTACTGCATATTTCAAGTCTTTGAAACTAAAGGCTTTACACAACAGTATATTGGAAAACGATACTTAGTTCTTTTGTAGTGAAAATCAATCTTTTAAAGTGATACCGAAGAACAGTTGTATTACTACGTGTTTCAAGTCTTAAGAGTTTACAGCACAGCATATTGGAGAGACAAGTTTAGTTTATTTGCTGGGAAGAGCTTTGTTTTTAAGTCATTCACGGAAGCAGTTGCTCTACTGCGTTTTTCAAGACTGATAAACTAACCTCTCTACTGAACAGATAATTGGAAAGCGCTGTTTAGTTAATTAGGAATGAATAGCATTCTCTTGAAGTCTTACAGAAAAAAAGTTGTACTGCTGCGTGTTTCAAGGCTAAAGACTTTAAAGAAGCGCCTATTTGAGAGACATGTTTACTTAATTTTCAGTGAAAATCTTTGTTTTGAAGTCATTCATGAAAGCAGTTGCTCTACTGCGTTTTCAAAGTCTGAGAAACTAACGGCTTTACTGAAAAGATAATTGGAAACAGCTGTTTAGTTCATTTGACGTGAAAAGTGTTGTTTTGAAGTCATTCCAAAAAACAGTTGTACTACATCGTGTTTCAAGTATATGAAACTAAAGGCTTTCCAGAACAGCATATTGGAAAGACATGTTGAGTTCATTGGAGTGAAAAGCCTTCTCTATAATTCATACGAAAAAACAGTTGTACTACTGCATATTTCAAGTCTATTAAACTAAAGGCTTTACACAACAGTGTATTGGAAATCGATATTTAGTTCTTTTATAGTGAAAGGCAATCTTTTAAAGGCATACCGAAAAACAGTTGTATTACTGCGTGTTTCAAGTCTAAAGACTTTACAGCACAGCATATCGGAGAAACCTGTTTAGTTCATTTGCTGTGAAAAATTTAGTTTTGTCGTCATTCACGGGAGCAGTTGCTCTACTTCGTTTTCCATGACTGAGAAAATAACGGCTCTACTGAACACGTAAATGGAAACCGCTGTTTAGTTAATTAGGAATGAATAGCATTCTTTTGAAGTCTTACAGAACAACAGTTGTACTTCTGCGTGTTTCAACTCTAAAGACTTTACAGAACAGCATATTGGAGAGGCATGTTTGAGTTCATTCATTTTGAAGAGCTTGTTTTGAAGTCATTCGTGAAAGCAGTTGCTGTACTTCGTTTTTCAAGTCTGAGAAACTAAAGGCTTTACTGAACAGATAAAGGGAAACATGTGTTTAGTGCATTTGCCGTGAAAAGTGTTGTTTTGAAGTCATTCCGAAAAACAGTTGTACTACTGCGTGTTTCAAGTCTATGAAACTAAAGGCTTTAAGGAACAGCATATTGGAAAGAGATGTTAAGTTCATCGAAGTGAAAAGCCTTCTCTTTAACTCTTACAGAAAACCAGTTGTACTACTGTGTGTTCCATGTCTATGAAACCAAAGACATTACAGAACAGATTATTGGACAGACATATTTCGTTAATTTGCTGTGAAAAGCATTGTTTTGAAATTCATTCACAAAACCAATTTTTCTACTGCATGTTTCAAATCTATGAAACTAAAGGCATTACAGAGGAGATAAGTGGAAACACCTGATAATTAATTTGCCCTGAAAAGTGTTGTTTTGAAGTCATTCTGAAAAAAAGTTGTACTACTGCGTATTTTATGTCTATGAAACTAAAGGCTTTACACAACAGTATATTGGAAATCGATATTTAGTTCTTTTGTAGTGAAAGGCAATCTTGTAAATGCAAAGCGAAAAACAGTTGTATTACTGCGTGTTTCAAGTCTAAAGACTTTACAGCATAGCATAGTGGAGAGACGTGTTTAGTTCATTTGCTGTGAAGAGCTTTGTTTTGAAGTCATTCACGAAAGCAATTGCTCTAGTCCGTTTTTCCAGACTGAGAAACTAATGGCTCTACTGAACAGATAATTGGAAACCGCTGTTTAGTTAATTAGGAAGGAATAGCATTCTTTTTAAGTCTTACAGAAAAACAGTTGTACTGCTGCGTGTTTCAAGTCTAAAGACTTTACAGAACAGCATATTGGGGAGACATGTTTAGTTCATTTGCTGTGAAAAGCTTCTCTTGAAGTCATTCATGAAAGCAGTTGCTCTACTGCGTTTTTCAAGTCTGAGAAACTAACGGCTTTACTGAACAGATAATGGAAACAGCTGTTTAGGTCATTTGCCATGAAAAGTGTTGTTTTGAAGCCATTCCGAAAAACAGTTGTACTACTGCGTGTTTCAAGTCTAAGAAACTAAAGTGTTTACAGAGCAGCATATTGGAAAGACATGTTGAGTTCATTGGAGTGAAAAGCCTTCTCTTTAACTCATACGGAAAAAACAGTTGTACTACTGCGTATTTCAAGTCTATGAAACTAAAGGATTTGCACAACAGTATATTGGAAAGGGATATTTAGTTCTTTTGTAGTGAAAGGCAATCTTTTAAAGGCATACGGAGAAACAGTTGTATTACTGTGTGTTTCAAGTCTAAAGAGTTTCCAGCACAGCATATTGGAGAGATAGGTTTAGTTCATTTGCTGTGAAGAGCTTTGTTTTGAAGTCATTCACGAAAGCAGTTGCTCTACTGCGTTTTTCAAGACTGAGAAACTAACGGCTCTACTGAACATATAATTGGAAACGGCTGTTTAGTTAATTAGGAATGAATAGCATTCTTTTGAAGTCTTACAGAAAAACAGTTGTACTGCTGCGTGTTTCAACTCTAAAGACTTTACAGAACAGCATATTGGAGAGGCATGTTTGAGTTCATCCATTTTGAAGAGCTTGTTTTGAAGTCATTCGTGAAAGCAGTTGCTGTACTTCGTTTTTCAAGTCTGAGAAACTAAAGGCTTTACTGAACAGATAAAGGGAAACATGTGTTTAGTGCATTTGCCGTGAAAAGTGTTGTTTTGAAGTCATTCCGAAAAAAAGTTGTACTACTGCGTGTTTCAAGTCTATGAAACTAAAGGCTTTAAGGAACAGCATATTGGAAAGAGATGTTAAGTTCATCGAAGTGAAAAGCCTTCTCTTTAACTCTTACAGAAAACCAGTTGTACTACTGTGTGTTCCATGTCTATGAAACCAAAGACATTACAGAACAGATTATTGGACAGACATATTTCGTTAATTTGCTGTGAAAAGCATTGTTTTGAAATTCATTCACAAAACCAATTTTTCTACTGCATGTTTCAAATCTATGAAACTAAAGGCATTACAGAGGAGATAAGTGGAAACACCTGATAATTAATTTGCCCTGAAAAGTGTTGTTTTGAAGTCATTCTGAAAAAAAGTTGTACTACTGCGTATTTTATGTCTGTGAAACTAAAGGCTTTACACAACAGTATATTGGAAATCGATATTTAGTTCTTTTGTAGTGAAAGGCAATCTTGTAAATGCAAAGCGAAAAACAGTTGTATTACTGCGTGTTTCAAGTCTAAAGACTTTACAGCACAGCATAGTGGAGAGACGTGTTTAGTTCATTTGCTGTGAAGAGCTTTGTTTTGAAGTCATTCACGAAAGCAATTGCTCTAGTCCGTTTTTCCAGACTGAGAAACTAACGGCTCTACTGAACAGATAATTGGAAACCGCTGTTTAGTTAATTAGGAAGGAATAGCATTCTTTTTAAGTCTTACAGAAAAACAGTTGTACTGCTGCGTGTTTCAAGTCTAAAGACTTTACAGAACAGCATATTGGGGAGACATGTTTAGTTCATTTGCTGTGAAAAGCTTCTCTTGAAGTCATTCATGAAAGCAGTTGCTCTACTGCGTTTTTCAAGTCTGAGAAACTAACGGCTTTACTGAACAGATAATGGAAACAGCTGTTTAGGTCATTTGCCATGAAAAGTGTTGTTTTGAAGCCATTCCGAAAAACAGTTGTACTACTGCGTGTTTCAAGTCTAAGAAACTAAAGTGTTTACAGAACAGCATATTGGAAAGACATGTTGAGTTCATTGGAGTGAAAAGCCTTCTCTTTAACTCATACGGAAAAAACAGTTGTACTACTGCGTATTTCAAGTCTATGAAACTAAAGGATTTGCACAACAGTATATTGGAAAGGGATATTTAGTTCTTTTGTAGTGAAAGGCAATCTTTTAAAGGCATACGGAGAAACAGTTGTATTACTGTGTGTTTCAAGTCAAAGAGTTTCCAGCACAGCATATTGGAGAGATAGGTTTAGTTCATTTGCTGTGAAGAGCTTTGTTTTGAAGTCATTCACGAAAGCAGTTGCTCTACTGCGTTTTTCAAGACTGAGAAACTAACGGCTCTACTGAACATATAATTGGAAACGGCTGTTTAGTTAATTAGGAATGAATAGCATTCTTTTGAAGTCTTACAGAAAAACAGTTGTACTGCTGCGTGTTTCAAGACTAAAGACTTTACAGCACAGCCTATTGGAGAGACATGTTTAGTTCATTCACTCTGAAGAGCTTTGTTTTGAAGTCATTCATGAAAGCAGTTCCTCTACTGCGATTTTCAAAACTGAGAAACTAACGGCTTTACTGAGCAGATAATTGCAAACCGCTGGTTAGTTAATGAGGAATGAATAGCATTCTTTTGACGTTTTACAGAAAAACAGTTGTACTGCTGCGTGTCTCAAGTCTAAAGACTTTACAAAACAGAATGTTGGAGAGACATGCTTAATTCATTTGCTGTGAAAATCTTTGTTTTGAAGCCATTCATGAAATGGGTTGCTCTACTGCGTTTTTCAAGTCTGAGAAACTAAAGGCGTTACTGAACAGATAATTTGAAACAGCTGTTTAGGTCATGTGCCATGTAAAGTGTTGTTTTGAAGTCATTCCGAAAAACAGTTGTTTGCCCCGGCCAGCGGTGAGTTAAACAAGTACCCGAGCGGAAAAATAACCTGGATGAGAGACAAGAGACACAATGAAGGAGACCAAGTCTAGAGTCTGATCAAGGTCTCAGATTTATTCAGGCAAGCACAATCTTATATACAGAAAACAAAACTTTTCAGACAGTGCCTACGTGCCTAAAGTCTGCTCCACAAATGCCTCTGTGTCTGAGGACTGTTTGCCAAGGCCATACGACAAGGTCTCTGTGCCCGGAGATCCCAAAACAGCTGCAGTTCTTATGGTCAAAGAGCAGCCACAGCTCCCAACATCTCCTCCCTTCTTTTATACGAAAGAGGGGGAGACCCGCTGTTCAACGGTGGGCTTTAACCAACTGGGGGAGTATTGACCTGACTCCTCCCGTGGGCTGTCATTTTTCGTCCCACAATTTTGGCCCTTGGTACCTTTGGGGAGGGGAGGCAGGGCCTATATGATCATAAGTGTGGTACCAACCTCCATGCAAGTCAGGTTTTTCTCTCAGGGAATTCAGAAACGGTCAGAAAGGGACCTTCCCTTGAGGTGCTTTGCCTCGCACCCATGTTGGTGCCCATATCACACTCACTTTATTGTGAGCTCATATGCATAGGTCTGAATCCTATGCAGCTCCAAAAGGAGGGGAGTCAAGGACGTATTGTATAGTGCATAGCTTGGACCTCTGCACGAACATTCACAATAGACTTCATTAGACACTTGAAGAAAATAGGCAACAGGCATAAGAGAAGCAGAAGGCAAACTCCCACAGCTGCAAAGCTGCATATCCGGGAACTCAGAGAGTCCCAACCAGGCAACACAGACTTAATTGCAGCAAGTAAATCATTAGCAGCCTTAGTGGCATCCAAATCAAGATGACTGTTTTGTATCCAAATAGAAATTCTGCTTGTTTGAACCTGCTTTATCTTTTTTGTACCTTGTACATGTTTTTGTACATGCTTTACAATAATGTTTCTTTCCTTTATTTGAAAACATCCCACTCTGCTAGTCTTAGAAAAGCATAGTGGAATACCTAGACCATGCCCTGAATATGAACTCATAATTATTTGATGTAATTCTATATTTTTACTAGATGGCATACTTAGCAACCGAGTGTTATTGACTAGAACTATGATTTCTTTTTTCTCCCAAGTCACTGGATGTAATATAGGAGGATCAGGAACATAGGTCCAGTAATGTTCACTGTAAGCAAGATGTAGATGACTCCATATTATCAGGATCAGCAGTGTCCTCTTGTTTGATCTCGTTGCCTGCATGCTGCACCAAACGTTCTGGCAACCATCTGGCTCCATTTTCTTTCTGTGAAAAAATACAAACAGATCCTCGTCCCCATATTAATACAGGGTCGGGTCCATTCCATTTGTTAGTCAATGGATCTTTCCACATGGCTTTGGCAAAGGTATTTTTTGTATTTGTGTGCCAAAAGCGATCAGCAGCTGAATTTCCCTGAGTATCAGGGGTTAAAATGTTTAGTACAAACAAGGCATGATGAAGGATATTTCTTGGAGAGCCCTTTATGGGGCCTTTCCCTGCTTGCATCACGGACACAGAGAGGATGGGAGCAGCCGCTCAGCCGTAGGGGCCGTGCAATCTCTGGAAAAATGACCCGGTTGTTTGCAATTAAAACAAGTTTTGAGCTTGTCCCTCTGGGTAAAATCTTTAAGGGCTGCTCCTATGGCTAGTCCAATGCTGCAGGATGCAGGGTCTACATCAGCACAGAGTTTAATAAAGTCAGAGATATTTTTGCCATGGCAATGGGGGCGTATAGCCGCTTGGCAGGCAGAGTTAGCATTCTCAAAGGCAAGATGTCTAACAAATTCATTATCTGTTTCCTCCTTTCCCATGAGCCATTCAGCGGCCTTTGTAAGGCGGCCGATAAAATCACTATAAGGCTCTTGTGGACCCTGTCTGAGTTTAGCAAGAGAGGTGACAGCTGACCCTTTAGAGGGAAGGCTCTTCCAGGCTTTGAGAGCTGCATGTTGAATTTGTGTAAGCAATCCTGGAGGAAATTTGGTTTGTTTTTCATTTGTGTCATAGGGACGGTTGCTCAAAAGTTTATCTAGCGTCCAGGCTTTGGAGGAACTACCAGCGGCCAAATTACGGCGGGCAGCATCCTGGCACCTCTCAGTGTAGTCAGCTTTCCATAGAAGAAAGTCACCCCTAGTTAAAGTAGCTTTAGTTAACATAACCCAATCATTAACAGTAAGTAAGTCCTCACTTAGAGATTCTAACAGCGAGATAGTGAAAGGAGCAATAGGACCATACGAAGAGACTGCATTTTTTAACTCTTTTTTATGTTTAAATTTAAGGCGGCGATATCACTGGGCTTTAGTAAGTAAAGTGTCATCCCTTTCTTCATTCTCAGTGCTTTCTGACCCAGCAGGTTCCTTTGTTTCAGATCCTCCCTCCCCCTCTTCTGGGCTATCTGGATCCTGCAGCTCAGCCTCATTAGATTTTCCTTCAGTAGGTTTAACTTGGGAGTGAGTTACAGGAAAGGCATGGAGAGTTTTACTTTTAGTTTTAGTTTTCTGAACAGGGCGAGTAGAAGGGGAGCGTATTTCTAAATCAAGGTCCGTAACTGCTTGAGCAGGTGTGACTTTTCCTTTTTGGCTTGGAGGAGTGTCTTAAGAGATTGTGCCTCCCGGGAAAGTTTAGTAATTGCATGTCTAGTTATTTCTTCTAGATCAGAGGGAGCGTCAAGCGCCGGGGCAGAAGAAGGGGGTGCTATGTTATAGGGTGGTGACCGTGTACGCAAAAGTGTCTGGGGGGCCCAATCAGAGTTATGATATTTAATAGCTTCATCCTGCAACTTAGCCTTTTCCTCGGGGGGGGGGATGAGTCATCATCAGGGTTGGTGGTTTTTAAATCAGACAGAACTGGATAGGGAGATTGTGGGAGAGGGTTACTAGGCGGGGAATCATCAGCATTTTCTGGCATAGGAATGATAATAGAGGGACAATTAGAGCCAGGGGAGAAGGGGCTGGTTGTTGGCCAGCATGCAGCACTGCGAGAGCCAGGGTGGGCGGGGTAAGGATTCTCTGGGACTTCATTCTTATGGAGGGAGGTCTGACTATCAGTGAATTTATTTTTAAGAAAATTCTCACTGTCTGTAACTACTTTTGAAACATCAGGGTGATAGTGGCGGACCTGTAATACATCATTTATGAGATTCCAATAAGAAAATGCCTGCACTGGAACCCTTTCAGGACCATAAGAGTGGTAGTAGTCATTTAGACAGTCACCAACACGGCGTCACCGCTTTTCATCTATAGTTCCTTCTTGGGGGAACCAAGGACAGACATCCTCTAAAAAGACAAAGAATTTCACTAAATCTTTTTTCTTAATCCGTGTTCCTCGTGTCTTGAGAGAAGCTTTAAGCCCTTCAACAAACAATTCATGCTTACTTAATGCTTGGCCCATAATTGCGTCGCTTTTCTTACCTCTCCGGATCTGTATCACAGGTGGGCACTCCTGCGGTGATCACAGTGCGGATCTGTATCACAGGGGGGCTGCCTGTGGTGATCTCTATGCGGATCTTCACTCACCAGTCAGGTGGGGATGCAATGGGGGACGGCCGTCCACTCGAGCGACGTCCAGGTCACATTTCGTACCTCGAGCCCAACATTTGGGCGACACTGGCCCGGCCAGCGGGGAGTTAAACCAGGAACCGAGGGGAAAAATAACCTCGATGAGAGACAAGAGACAGAAAAAAGGAGACCAAGTCTAGAGTCTGATCAAGGTCTCAGATTTATTCAGGCAAGCACAAGCTTATATACAGAAAACAAAACTTTTCAGACAGTGCCTACGTGCCTAAAGTCTGCTCCACAAATGTCTCTGTGTCTGAAGACTGTTTGCCAAGGCCATACGACAAGGTATCTGTGCCCGGAGATCCCAAAACAACTGCAGTTCTCATGGTCAAAGAGCAGCCGCGGCTCCCAACACTTGTACTACTGCGTGTTTCAAGTCTATGAAACTAAAGGCTTTACAGAACAGCATATAGGAAAGACATGTTGAGTTCATTGGAGTGAAAAGACTTCTTTTTAACTCATACAGAAAAACAGTTGTACTACTGCGTATTTCAAGTCTATGAAACTAAAACCTTAACACAACAGTATACTGGAAATCGATATTTAGTTCTTCTACAGTAAAAGGCAATCTTTTCAAGGCATACCGAAAAACAGTTGTATTACTGCGTGTTTCAAGTCTAAAGAGTTTCCAGCACACCATATTGGAGAGACAGGTTTAGCTCATTTGCTGTGAAGAGCTTTGTTTTGAAGTGATTCACGAAAGCAGTTGCTCTACTGCGTTTTTGAAGACTGAGAAACTAACGGCTCTACTGAAGAGATAATTGGAAACCACTGTTTAGTTAATTAGGAATGAATAGCATTCTTTTGAAGTCTTACAGAAAAACAGTTGTACTGCTGCGTGTTTCAAGTCTAAAGACTTTACAGAACTGCATATTGGAGAGACATGTTTAGTTCATTTGATGTGAAAAGCTTTGTTTTGAAGTCATTCACTAAAGCAGTTGCTCTATTGCGTTTTTCAAGTCTGAGAAATTAACGGCTTTACTGAACAGATAATTGAAGACAGCTGTTTAGTTCATTTGCCGTGAACAGTGTTGTTTTGAAGTCATTCCGAAAAACAGTTTTACTACTGCGTGTTTCAAGTCTATGAAAGTAAAGGCTTTACAGAACAGCATATTGGAAAGAAATGTTGAATTCTTGGGACTGAAAAGCCTTCTCTTTAATTCATGTGGAATAACAGCTGTACTACTGAGTATATCAAGTCTATGAAACTAAAGGCTTAACACAACTGTATATTGGAAAGCGATGTTTAGTTTTTTTGTAGTTAAAGGCCAACATTTAAAGGCATACCGAAACACAGTTGTATTACTGCGTGTTTCAAGTCTAAAGACTTTACAGAACAGCATATTGGAGAGACATGTTCAGTTCATTTGCTGTGAAAAGTTTGTTTTGAAGTCATTCATGACAGCAGTTGCTCTACTGTGTTTTTCAAGACTGAGAAAATAACGGCTCTACTAAACAGGTAATTGGAAACCGCTGTTTAGTTAATAAGGCATGAATAGCATTCTTCTGAAGTCTTACAGAAAAACACTTGTACTTCTGCGTGTTTCAAGTCTAAAGACTTTACAGAACAGCATATTGGAGAGACATGTTTAAGTTCACTTATTGTGAAATGCTTGTTTTGAAGTCATTCATGAAAGCAGTTGCTCTACTACATTTTTCAAGTCTGAGAAACTACAGGCTTTACTGAACAGACAATTGGAAACAGCTGTTTAGGTCATTTGCCGTGAAAAGTGTTGTTTTGAAGTCATTCCGACAAACATTTGTACAACTGCGTGTATCAAGTCTATGAAACTAAAGGCATTACAGAGGAGATAAGTGGAAACACCTGTTAATTAATTTGCCGTGAAAAGTGTTGTTGTGAAGTCATTCCGAAAAACATTTGTACTACTGCGCATTTCATGTCTATGAAACTAAAGCACAATACTATATTGGAAAGCGATGTTTAGTTCTTTGGAGTGAAAGGCAATCTTTTAAAGGGATACCGAAAAACAGTTGTATTACTGCGTGTTTCAAGTGTAAAGAGTTTACACCACAGCATATTGGAGAGACATGTTTAGTTCATTGCTTTGTAAAGCTTTGTTTTGAAGTCATTCACGAAAGTAGTCCCTCTACTGCGTTTTTCATGTCTGAGAAACTAACGGCTTCACTGAACAGATAATTGGAAACAGGTGTTTAGTTCATTTGCCGTGAAAAGTGTGGTTTTGAAGTCATTAGGAAAAAAAGTTTTACTCCTGCGTGTTTCAAGTCTATGAAACTAAAGGCTTTACACAACAGCATATTGGAAAGAGATGTTGAGTTCATTGGAGTGAAAAGCCTTCTCTTTAACTTTTACGGAAAACCAGGTGTACTACTGTGTACTCCAAGTCTATGAAACCAAAGACAATACAGAACAGATTATTGGGCACACATATTTCGTTAATTTGCCGTGAAAAGCATTGTTTTGAAATTCATTCACAAAACCACTTGTTCTACTGCATGTTTCAAGTCTATGAAACGAAAGGCATTTCAGAGGAGATAAGTGGAAACACCTGTTTAGTTAATTTCCGTGAAAAGTGTTGTTTTGAAGTCATTCCGAAAAACAGTTGTAGTACTGCGTATTTCACGTCTTTGAAACTAAGGGCTTTACACAACAGTATATTGGAAATCGATATTTAGTTCTTTTGTAGTGAAAGGCAATCTTTTAAAGGCATACAGAAAAACAGTTGTATTACTGCGTGTTTCAAGTCTAAAGAGTTTACACTACAGCATATTGGAGAGACATGTTTAGTTCATTGGCTGTGAAGAGCTTGGTTTTGAAGTCATTCACGAAAGCAGTTGCTCTACTGCGTTTTCAAGACTGAGAAACTAACGGCTCTACTGAACAGAGAATTGGAAACCGCTGTTTAGTTAATTAGGAATGAATAGCATTCTTTTGAAGTCATACAGAAAAACAGTTGAACTGCTGCGTGTTTCAAGACTGAAGACTTTACAGCACAGCATATTGGATAGACATGTTTAGTTCATTTGCTCTGAAGAGCTTGTTTTGAAGTCATTCACGAAAGCAGTTGCCTTACTGCGTTTTTCAAGTCTGATAAACTAACGACTTTACTGAACAGATAATTGGAAAGAGCTGTTTAGTTCATTTGCAGTGAAAAGTGTTGTTTAGAAGTCCTTCTGAAAAACAGTTGTACTACTGCGTGTTTCAAGTCTATGAAACTAAAGGCTTTACAGAACAGCATATTGGAAAGAGATGCTGAGTTGATTGGAGTGAAAAGCCTTCTCTTTAACTCATACGGAAAAAGAGTTGTACTACTGGGTATTCCAAGTCTATGAAACCAAACACATTGCAGAACAGATTATTGGACAGACATATTTCGTTAATTTGCCGTGAAAAAGGTTGTTTTGAAAGTCATTCACAAAACCACTTGTTCTACTGCATGTTTCAAGTCTATGAAACTAAAGGCACTACAGAGGAGATAAGTGGAAACACCTGTTTAGTTCATTTGCCATGAAAACCGTTGTTTTGAACTCATTCCGAAAAGCAGTTGTACTACTGTGTATTACAAGTCTATGAAACTAAAGGCTTGACACAACAGTATATTGGAAAGCGATATTTAGTTCTTTTGTAGTGAAAGGCAAACTTTTAAAGGAATACCGAAAAACAGTTGTATTACTGTGTGTTTCAAGTCTAAAGACTTTACAGCACAGCATATTGCAGAGACATGTATAGTTCATTTGCTGTGAAGAGCCTAGTTTTGATGTCATTCCGAAAAACATTGTACTACTGCCTGTTTCAAGTCCATGAAACTAAAGGCTTTACAGAACACCATATTGGAAAGAAATGTTGAGTTCTTTGGAGTGAAAAGCCTTCTCTTTAACTCATATGGAAAAACAGTTGTACTACTGTGTATTTCAAGTCTATGAAACTAAAGGCTTGACACAACAGTATATTGGAAAGCGATGTTTAGTTCTTTTGTAGTGAAAGGCAATCTTTTAAAGGAATACAAAAAACAGTTGTATTACTGCGTGTTTCAAGTGTAAAGAGTTTACACCACAGCATATTGGAGAGACATGTTTAGTTCATTGGCTGTGAAAAGCTTTGTTTTGAAGTCATTCACGAAAGCAGTTGCTCTACTGCGTTTTTCAAGACTGAGAAAATAACGGCTCTACTAAACAAGTAATTGGAAACCGCTGTTTAGTTAATTAGGAATGAATAGCAGTCTTTTGAAGTCTTACAGAAACACAGTTGTACTGCTGCGTGTCTCAAGTCTAAAGACTTTACAGAACAGCATATTGGAGAGACATGTTCAGTTCATTTATTGTGAAAAGCTTGTTTTGAACTCATTCATGAAAGCAGTTGTTCTACTGCGTTTTTCAAGTCTGAGAAACTAAAGGCTTTACTGGACAGATAGTTGGAAACAGCTGTTTAGGTCATTTGCAGTGAAAAGTGTTGTTTTGAAGTCATTCCGAAAAACAGTTGTACTGCTGCGTGTTCCAAGTCTAAAGACTTTAGAGAACCGCACATTGGAGAGACATGTTTACTTCATTTTCTGTGAAAAGCTTTGTTTTGAAGTCATTAACGAAAGCAGTTGCTCTACTGCGTTTTTCAAGTCTGAGAAACTGACGGCTTTACTGAACAGATAATTGGAAACAGCTGTTTAGATAATTTGCAATGAATACCATTCTTTTGATGTCATACAGAAAAACAGTTGTACTGCTCCGTGATTCAAGTCTAAAGACCTTACAGAATATCATATTGGAGAGACATGTTTAGTTCATTTGCTGTGAAAAGCTTATTTTGAAGTCATTCACGAAAGCAGTTGCTCTCCTGCGATTTTCAAGTCTGAGAAACTACAGGCTTTACTGAACAGATAATTGGAAACAGCTGTTTAGGTCATTTGCCATGAAAAGTGTTGTTTTGAAGTCATTCTGAAAAACAGTTGTACTACTGCGGGATTCAAGTCTATGACACTAAAGGCTTTACAGAACAGCATATTGGAAAGAAATGTTGAGTTCTTTGGAGTGAAAAGCCTTCTCTTTAACTCATGTGGAAAAACAGCTGTACGACTGAGTATTTAAAGTCTATGAAACTAAAGGCAATACACAACAGTATATAGGAAATGGATATTTAGTTCTTTTGTAGTGAAAGGCAACCTTTTAAAGGCATACCGAAAAACAGTTGTATTACTGCGTGTTTCAAGTATTAAGAGTTTACAGCACAGCATATTGGAGAGACATGTTTTGTTCATTTGCTGTGAAGAGCTTTCTTTTGAAGTCATTCACGAAAGCAGTTGTTCTACTGCGTTTTTCAAGACTGAGAAACTAACGGCTCTACTGAACAGGTAATTGGAAACCGCTGTTTAGTTAATTAGGAATGAATAGCATTCTTTTGAAGTCTTACAGAAAAACAGTTGTACTGTTGCGTATTTCAAGACTAAAGACTTTACAGCACAGCATATTGGCGAGACATGCTTAGTTCATTTGATATGAAAAGCTTTGTTTTGAAGTCATTCACGAAAGCAGTTGCTCTACTGGGTTTTTCAAGTCTGAGAAACTAATGGCTTTACTGAACATATAATTGGAAAATGCTGTTTAGTTCATTTGCCGTGAAAAGTGTTGTTTTGAAGTCATTCCGAAAAACGCTTGTACTACTACGTGTTTCAAGTCTATGAAACTAAAGGCTTTACAGAACAGCATATTGGAAAGACATGTTGAGTTCATTGGAGTGAAAAGCCTTTTCTTTAACTCATACGGAAAACCAGTTGTACTACTGTGTGTTCCAAGTCTATGAAACCAAAGACTTTACAGCACAGCATACTGGAAAGACATATTTCGTTATTTTGCCGTGAAAAGGGTTGTTTTGAAAGTCATTCACAAAACCACTTCTTCTACTGCATGTTTCAAGTCTGTGAAACTAAAGGCACTGCAGAGGAAATAAGTGGAAACACCTGTTTAGTTAATTAGCCGTGAAAAGTGTTGTTTTGAAGTCATTCCGAAAAACAGTTGTAGTACTGCGTATTTCACGTCTATGAACCTAAAGGCTTTACACAACAGTATATTGGAAGGCGATATTTAGTTCTTTTGTAGTGAAAGGCAATCTTTTAAAGGAATACCGATAAACAGTTGTATTACTGCGTGTTTCAAGTCTAAAGACTTTACAGCACAGCATATCAGAGAGAGAGGTTTAGTTCATTTGCTGTGAAGAGCTTTGTTTGAAGTCATTCACGAAAGAAGTTGCTCTACTGCGTTTTTCAAGAATGAGACACTAACGGCTCTACTGAACAGGCAATTGGAAACCGCTGTTTAGTTAATTAGGAATGAATAGGATTCTTTTGAAGTCTTACAGAAAACCACTTGTACTGCTGCGTGTTTCAAGACTAAAGACTTTACAGCACAGCATATTGGCGAGACATGCTTAGTTCATTTGATGTGAAAAGCTTTGTTTTGAAGTCATTCACCAAATCAGTTGCTCTACTGCGTTTTTCAAGTCTGAGAAACTAACAGATTTACTGAACAGATGATGGGAAACCGCTGTTTAGTTCATTTGCCGTGAAAAGTGTTGTTTTGAAGTCATTCTGAAAAACAGTTGTACTACTGCGGGTTTCAAGTCTATGAAACTAAAGGCTTTACAGAGCAGCATATTGGAAAGACATGTTGAGTTCATTGGAGTGAAAAGCCTTCTCTTTAACTCATACAGAAAATCAGTTGTACTAGTGTGTTCCAAGTCTATGAAACCAAAGATGCTACAGAACAGATTATTGGAAAGACATGTTTCATTAATTTGCCGTGAAAAGGGTTGTTTTCAAAGTCATTCATAAAACCACTAGTTCTACTGCATGTTTCAAGTCTATGAAACGAAAGGCAATGCAGAGGACATAAGTGGAAACACCTGTTTAGTTAATTTGCCGTGAAAAGTGTTGTTTTGAAGTAACTCCTAAAAACAGTTGTACTACTGCGTATTTCAAGTCTATGCAACTAAGGCTTTACACAACAGTATATTGGAAAGCGTGTTTAGACCTTTTGTAGTGAAAGGCAATCTTTTAAAAGCATACTGAAAAACAGTAGTATTACTGCGTGTTTCAAGTCTAAAGACTTTACAGCACAGCATATTGGAGAGACGTGTTTAGTTCATTTGCTGTGAAGAGCTTTGTTCTGAAGTCATTCAGAAAAACATTGTACTACTACCTGTTTCAAGTCTATGAAACTAAAGGCTTTACAGAAGAGCATATTGGAAAGAAATGTTGAGTTCATTGGAGTGAAAAGCCTTCTCTTCAACTCATGCGGAAAAACAGTTGTACTATTGCGTATTTCAAGTCTATGAAACTAAAGTCTTTACACAACAGAATATTGGAAAGCGATGTTTAGTTCTTTTGCAGTGAAAGGCAATCTTTTAAAGGAATACCGAAAACAGTTGTATTACTGCGTGTTTCAAGTGTAAAGAGTTTACACCACAGCATATTGGAGAGACATGTTTAGTTCATTTGCATGTGAAAAGCTTTGTTTTGAAGCATTCATGAAATGCAGTTGTCTACTGCGTTTTTCAAGTCTGAGAAACTAAAGGCTTTACTGAACAGATAATTGGAAACAGCTGTTTAGGTTCATTTGCAGTGAAAAGTTTGTTTTGAAGTCATTCGAAAAACAGTTGTACTACTGCGTGTTTCAAGTCTAAATAGACTTTACAGCACAGCATATTGGAGAGACATGTTTAGTTCATTATTGTGAAAAGCTTGTTTGAAAGTCATCAGAAAGCAGTTGCTCTACTGCGTTTTTCAAGTCTAGAAACTAAAGTCTTTACTGAAAGATAATTGGAAACAGCTGTTTAGTCATTTGCTGTGAAAAGTTGTTTTGAATCAGAAAACAGTTGTACTCTGCGTGTTTCAAGTCCTAAAGGTTTACAGACAGATATTGGAAGAATTTTGTTCATTGGTGAAAAGCTTTTTTAAGTCATATGAAAGCAGTTGCTCTACTGCTTTTTCAAGTTAGAAATAACCGCTCTACTGAACAGGTAATTGGAAACCGCTGTTTAGTTAATTAGGAATGAAGAGCATTCTTTTGATGTCTTACCGAAAAACAGTTGTTCTACTGCGTGTTTCAAGGCTATAGACTTTACAGCACAGCATATTGGAGAGACATGTTTAGTTCATTTATTGTGAAAACTTGTTTTGAAGTCATTCATGAAAGCAGTTGCTCTACTGCGTTTTTCAAGTCTGAGAAACTAAAGTCTTTACTGAAGAGATAATTGGAAACAGCTGTTTAGGTCATTTGCAGTGAAAAGTGTTGTTTTGAAGCCATTCCGAAAAGCAGTTGTACTGCTGCGTGTTCAAGTCTAAAGACTTTACAGAACCGCACATTAGAGAGATATGTTTAGTTCATTTGATGTGAAAAGCTTTGTTTTGAAGTCATTCACTAAATCAGTTGCTCTACTGCGATTTTCAAGTCTGAGAAACTAACGGCTTTACTGAACAGATAATTGGGAACAGCTGTTTAGTTCATTTGCAGTGAAAAATGTTGTTTTGAAGTCATTGCAAAAAACAGTTTTACTTCTGCGTGTTTCAAGTCTATGAAACTAAAGGCTTTACAGAACAGTATATTGGAAAGAAATGTTGAGTTCATTGGAGTGAAAAGCCTTGTCTTTAACTCATACGGAAAAACAGTTGTACTACTGCGTATTTCAAGTCTACGAAACTAAAGGTTTTACACAACAGAATATTGGAAAGTGATGTTTAGTTCTTTTGTAGTGAAAGGCAATCTTTTAAAGGAATACCAAAAACAGTTGTATTACTGCGTGTTTCAAGTGTAAAGAATTTGCGCCACAGCATATTCGAGAAACACGTTCAGTTCATTGGCTGTGAAAAGCTTTGTATCGAAGTCATTCACGAAAGCAGTTGCTCTACTGCGTTTTTCAAGACTGAGAAAATAACGGCTCTACTGAACAGGTATTTGGAAACCCCTGCTTAGTTAATTAGGAATGAATAGCATTCTTTTGAAGTCTTACAGAAAAACAGTTGTTCTACTGCGTGTTTCAAGTCTATAGACTTTACAGCACAGCATATTGGAGAGACATGTTTAGTTCATTTATTGTGAAAACTTGTTTTGAAGTCATTCATGAAAGCAGTTGCTCTACTGCGTTTTTCAAGTCTGAGAAACTAAAGGCTTTACTGAAGAGATAATTGGAAACAGCTGTTCAGGTCATTTGCAGTGAAAAGTGTTGTTTTGAAGCCATTCCGAAAAACAGTTGTACAGCTGCGTCTTTCAAGTCTAAAGACTTTACAGAACCGCACATTAGAGAGACATGTTTAGTTCATTTGATGTGAAAAGCTTTGTTTTGAAGTCATTCACTAAAGCAGTTGCTCTACTGCGATTTTCAAGTCTGAGAAACTAACGGCTTTACTAAACAGATAATTGATAACAGCTGTTTAGTTCATTTGCAGTGAAAAATGTTGTTTTGAAGTCATTGCAAAAAACAGTGTTACTTCTGCGTGTTTCAAGTCTATGAAACTAAAGGCTTTACAGAACAGCATATTGGAAAGAATGTTGAGTTCATTGGAGTGAAAGCCTTCTTTTAATCATCGAAAAACAGTTGTACTACTGGTATTTCAAGTCTATGAAACAAAGGCTTACAACAGATATTGGAAGCTGTTTGTTAATTGTGAAAGCATTTTTTGAAGTCATTCAAAAACATTGTTTACTGCTGTTTCAAGTCGAAATAAAGGCTTACAGAGAGTAATTGGAAACACTGTTTAGTTATTTGCGTGAAAGCTTGTTTTGAAGTCATTCGAAACAGTTGTTACTGCGTTTTCAAGTCTAGAACTAAGGCTTTACAACGTAATTGGAAACGTGTTTAGTTATTTGATGAAAGCTTTTTGAAGCATCAGAAAACAGTTGTATACTGCTGTTTCAAGTCTAAAGACTTTAGAACAGCTATTGGAGAACATGTTTAGTTCATTGGTGAAAGCTTTTTGAAGTCATAGAACAGTTGCTCTACTGGTTTTTCAAGCTGAGAAACAAAGCTTAGAACAGTATGGAAACATGTTTAGTTAATTTGAAAAGTTTTTGAAGTCTTCGAAAAACATTGTCTATGCGTGTTTCAAGTCTATAACTAAGCTTACAGAACGATATTGGAAACTGTTTAGTTCATTTGTGTGAAAAGTTTTTTGAAGTCTTCAAAACAGTTTTACTCGTGTTTCAAGTCTATGAAAAAAAGGCTTTACTGAAGACATAATTGGAAACAGCTGTTAGTTCATTTGCGTGAAAAGTGTTGTTTTGAAGTCATCCGAAAAACAGTTGTACTACTGCGTTTTCAAGTCTATGAACTAAGCTTTACAGAACAGCATATTGGAAGGACAGTTTAGTTCATTTGTGTGAAAAGTTGTTTTGAAGTCATTCACTGAAAACAGTTGTTACTGCGATGTTTCAAGTCTAGAACTAAGGCTTTACAGACAGATAATTGGAACACTGTTTAGTTTCATTTGTAAGTGAAAAATGTTTGTTTCTGAAGTCATTCAGAAAAACATTTACTTGGTGACCTTTTCAAGTCTATGAAATAAAGAGCGTTTACAGAAGACATATTGGAAAGAATGTTTAGTTCATTTGGAGTGAAAAGCCTTCTCTTTAAGTCATTCGAAAAACAGTGTACTACTGCGTTTTCAAGTCTAGAAACTAAAGGCTTACAACAGAATATTGGAAAGCATGTTTAGTTCTTTTGCAGTGAAAGGCATCTTTTAAGGAATACCGAAAAACAGTTGTATACTGCGTGTTTCAAGTCTAAAGAGCTTTACAGACAGCATATTGGAGAGACATGTTTAGTTCATTTGCTAGTGAAGAGCTTTGTTTGAAGTCATTCAGAAAAAACATTGTACTACTGCGTGTTTCAAGTCTATGAAACTAAAGGCTTTACAGAACGATATTGGAAAGAAATGTTGAGTTCATTTGAGTGAAAAGCCTTTTTTAATCATACGAAAACAGTTGTACTACTGAGTATTTCAAGTCTATGAAACTAAAGGCTTTACAAACAGAATATTGGAAAGCGATGTTTAGTTCTTTGGAGTGAAAGGCAATCTTTTAAAGGAATACCGAAAACAGTTACTGCTGCGTGTTTCAGTCTAAAGACTTTACAGAACAGCATATTGGAGAGACATTTTAGTTCATTTGCTGTGAAAACTTGTTTTGAAGCATTCATGAAAGAGTTGCTCTACTGCGTTTTTCAAGTCTGAGACAAAGCTTTACTGAACAGATAATTGGAAACAGCTGTTTAGTTCATTTGCGTGAAAAGTGTTGTTTTGAAGTCATTCCGAAAAACATTGACCACTGCGTGTTTCAAGTCTATGAAACTAAAGGCTTTACAGAACAGCATATTGGAAAGTAATGTTGAGTTCATTGGAGTGAAAAGCCTTCTCTTTAAATCTACGGAAAAACAGTTTGTACTACTGCGTATTTCAAGTCTATGAAACTAAAGGCTTTACACAACGTATATTGGAAACGCTGTTTAGTTAATTAGGAATGAATAGCATTCTTTTGAAGTCTTACAGAAAAACAGTTGTACTGCTGCGTGTTTCAAGTCAAAGACTTTACAGAACAGCATATTGGAGAGACTGTTTAGTTCATTTCTGTGAAAGCTTGTTTTGAAGTCTCATGATGCAGTTGCTTACTGCGTTTCAAGTCTGAACTAAGGTTACTGAACAGATAATTGGAAACACTGTTTAGTCATTGCGTGAAAAGTGTTGTTTTGAAGTCATTCGAAAAACATTGTACTATGGTGTTTCAGTCTATGAAACTAAAGGCTTTAAAACAGCATATGGAAAGAATGTTGAGTTCATTGAGTGAAAAGCCTTCTCTTTAACTCATACGGAAAACCAGTTCTATACTGGTATTCCAAGTCTATGAAACCAAAGCTTACAGAACAGATTACTGGACAATATTTCGTTAATTTGCTGAAAGCATTGTTTGAAGTTATTCACAAAACCACTTGTTCTACTGATGTTTCAAGTCTATGAATAAGCATTCAGGAGATAAGTGGAAACCTGTTTAGTTAATTTGCCGTGAAAAGTGTTGTTTTGAAGTCATTCGAAAAACATTGTACTGCGTGTTTCAAGTCTATGAAACTAGGCTTACACAACAGTATATTGGAAAGCGATTTAGTTTTGAGTGAAAGGCAATCTTTAATGGCATACGAAAACAGTGTTACTGCGTGTTTCAAGTCTAAGCGTTAGAGAAGCATATTGGAGAGACAGTTAGTTATTTGCTGTGAGGCTTTGTTTTGAAGTCATTCACGAAAGCAGTGCTTACAGCGTTTTTCAAGACTGAGAAACTAACGGCTCTACTGAACAGATAATTGGAAACCACTGTTTAGTTAATTAGGAATGAATAGCATTCTTTTGAAGTCCTACGGAAAAACAGTTGTACTGCTGTGTTTCATGTCTAAAGACTTTACAGAACAGCATATTGGAGAGACATGTTTAGTTCATTGCTGTGAAAACTTTTTTGAAGTCATTCTGAACAGTTGCTCTACTGCGTTTCAGTCTGAGAAACTAAGGCTTTATGAACAGATAATTGAAACACTGTTAGTTCATTGCTGAAAAGTGTTGTTTGAAGTCATTCCGAAAACATTGTACACTTGTGTTTCAAGTCTATGAAACTAAGGCTTTACAGAACAGCATATTGGAAAGAAATGTTGAGTTCATTGGAGTGAAAGCCTTCTCTTTAATCATACGAAAAACAGTTGTACTACTGCGTATTTCAAGTTATGAAACTAAAGGCTTTACACAACAGTATATTGGAAAGTTTTAGTTCTTGAGTGAAAGCATCTTTAAGCTACGAAAACAGTTGTATTCTGCGTGTTTCAAGTGAAAGATTTAAAACAGATATTGGAGAGACATGTTAGTTCATTTGCTGTGAAAAGCTTGTTTTGAAGTCATCATGAAGCAGTTGCTCTACTGCGTTTTTCAAGACTGAAACTAAGGCTTACTGAACAGTAATTGGAAACGCTGTTTAGTTATTGTGAAACATTTTTTGAAGTCATACGAAAACAGTTGTACTACTGCGTGTTTCAAGTCTAAAGCTTTACAGAACAGCATATTGGAGAGAATGTTAGTTCATTTGAGTGAAAAGCTTGTTTGAATCATCATGAAAGCAGTGCTCTACTGCGTTTTTCAAGTCTGAGAAACAAAGGCTTTACTGAACAGATATTGGAAACAGTTTTGTATTTGCCGTGAAAAGTTGTTTTGAAGTCATTCGAAAAACATTGTACTACTGCGTGTTTCAAGTTGAAACTAAAGGCTTTACAGAACAGCATATTGGAAGAATGTTAGTTCATTGGTGAAAAGCTTTTTTAATCATCGGAAAAACAGTTGTACTACTGGTGTTTCAAGTCTATGAAACAAAGCTTTACGAACAGATATTGGAAGACATTTGTTAATTTGCCGTGAAAAGCATTGTTTTGAAGTCATTCACAAAACACTTTCTACTGCTGTTTCAAGTCTATGAAAATAAGGCATTACAGAGGAGAAAGTGAAACACTGTTTAGTTAATTTGCGTGAAAGTGTGTTTTGAAGTCATTCCGAAAAACAGTTGTATACTGCGTTTTCAAGTCTAGAACTAAGCTTTACCAACAGATATTGGAAAGCGTTTAGTTCTTTAGTGATAAGCATTTTTTAAGCTACGAAAAACAGTTGTATACTGCGTGTTTCAAGTCTAAAAGTTTACAGAACAGCATATTGGAGACATGTTTAGTTCATTTGCTGTGAAAGCTTTGTTTTGAAGTCATTCACGAAACAGTTGCTCTACTGCGTTTTTCAAGTACTGAGAAACTAACGGCTCTACTGAACAGAAATTGGAAACCACTGTTTAGTTAATTAGGAATGAATAGCATTTTTTGAAGTCTTACAGAAAAACAGTTGTACTGCTCGTGTTTCAAGTCTAAAGACTTTACAGAACAGATATTGGAGAAACATGTTAGTTCATTTGCTGTGAAAACTTGTTTTGAAGCATTCATGAAATCAGTTGCTTACTGCGTTTTTCAAGTTGAGAACTAGGTTACTGAACAGATAATTGGCAACAGCTGTTTAGTTCATTTGCCGTGAGAAAGTGTTGTTTTGAATTCATTCCGAAAAACATTGTACCACTGCGTGTTTCAAGTCTATGAAACTAAAGGCTTTACAGAACAGCATATTGGAAAGTAATGTTGAGTTCATTGGAGTGAAAAGCCTTCTCTTTAAATCCTACGGAAAAAAAACAGTTGTACTACTGCGTTATTTCAAGTCTATGAAACTAAAGGCTTTACACAACAGTATATTGGAAACCGCTGGTTTAGTTAATTAGGAATGTATAGCATTCTTTTGAAGTCTTACAGAAAAACAGTTGTACTGCTGCGTGTTTCAAGTCGAAAGACTTTACAGAACAGCATATTGGAGAAGCATGTTTAGTTCATTTGCGGTGAAACGCTTGTTTTGAAGTCACTCATGAATGCAGTTGCTCTACTGCGTTTTTCAAGTCTGAGAACCTAAGGCTTTACTGAACAGATAATTGGAAACAGCTGTTTAGTTCATTTGCAGTGAAAAGTGTTGTTTTGAAGTCATTCTGAAAAACATTGTACTACTGCGTGTTTCAAGTCTATGAAACTAAAGGCTTTACAGAACAGCATATTGGAAAGAGATGTTGAGTTCATTGGAGTGAAAAGCCTTCTCTTTAACTCATACGGAAAACCAGTTCTACTACTGTGTATTCCAAGTCTATGAAACCAAAGACATTACAGAACAGATTACTGGACAGACATATTTCGTTAATTTGCCGTGAAAAGCATTGTTTTGAAGTTCATTCACAAAACCACTTGTTCTACTGCATGTTTCAAGTCTATGAAACTAAAGGCATTACAGAGGAGATAAGTGGAAACACCTGTTTAGTTAATTTGCCGTGAAAAGTGTTGTTTTGAAGTCATTCCGAAAAACAGTTGTACTACTGCGTGTTTCAAGTCTATGAAACTCAAGGCTTTACACAACAGTATATTGGAAAGCGATATTTAGTTCTTTTGTAGTGAAAGGCAATCTTTTAATGGCATACCGAAAAACAGCTGTATTACTGCGTGTTTCAAGTCTAAAGCGTGTAGAGAAAAGCATATTGGAGAGACAGGTTTAGTTCATTTGCTGTGAAGAGCTTTGTTTTGAAGTCATTCACGAAAGCAGATGCTCTACAGCGTTTTTCAAGACTGAGAAACGAACGGCTCTACTGAACAGATAATTGGAAACCACTGTTTAGTTAATTAGGAATGAATAGCATTCTTTTGAAGTCCTACGGAAAAACAGTTGTACTGCTCCGTGTTTCAAGTCTAAAGACTTTACAGAACAGCATATTGGAGAGACATGTTTAGTCCATTTGCTGTGAAAACCTTGTTTTGAAGTCAGTCATGAATGCAGTTGCTCTACTGCGTTTTTCACGTCTGAGAACCTAAGGCTTTACTGAACAGATAATTGGAAACAGCTGTTTAGTTCATTTGCCGTGAAAAGTGTTGTTTTGAAGTCATTCCGAAAAACATTGTACCACTGCGTGTTTCAAGTCTATGAAACTAAAGGCTTTACAGAACAGCATATTGGAAAGTAATGTTGAGTTCATTGGAGTGAAAAGCCTTCTCTTTAAATCCTACGGAAAAAACAGTTGTACTACTGCGTATTTCAAGTCTATGAAACTAAAGGCTTTACACAACAGTATATCTGGAAACCGCTGTTTAGTTAATTAGGAATGAATAGCATTCTTTTGAAGTCTTACAGAAAAACAGTTGTACTGCTGCGTGTTTCAAGTCGAAAGACTTTACAGAACAGCATATTGGAGAGACATGTTTAGTTCATTTGCTGTGAAAAGCTTGTTTTGAAGTCACTCATGAATGCAGTTGCTCTACTGCGTTTTTCAAGTCTGAGAAACTAAGGCTTTACTGAACAGATAATTGGAAACAGCTGTTTAGGTCATTTGCCGTGAAAAGTGTTGTTTTGAAGTCATTCGAAAAACATTGTACTACTGCGTGTTTCAAGTCTATGAAACTAAAGGCTTTACAGAACAGCATATTGGAAAGAAATGTTGAGTTCATTGGAGTGAAAAGCCTTCTCTTTAATCATACGGAAAAACAGTTGTACTACTGCGTATTTCAAGTCTATGAAACTAAAGCTTACACAACAGATTACTGAAACAGCTGATTTCGTTAATTAGCGTGAATAAGCATTGTTTTGAAGTCTCAGAAAAACAGTTGTTACTGCTGTTCAAGTCTATGAACTAAAGCTTTACAGAGGAATAATGGGAAACACTGTTTAGTTATTGCCGTGAAAAGTGTTGTTTTGAAGTCATTCCGAAAAACAGTTGTACTCGCGTGTTTCAAGTCTATGAAACTAAAGGCTTTACACAACAGATAATTGGAAAGCGATATTTAGTTCATTTGTAGTGAAAGGCAATCTTTTAATGCATACCGAAAAACAGTTGTATTACTGCGTGTTTCAAGTCTAAAAGCGTTTAGAGAACAGCATATTGGAGAGACAGGTTTAGTTCATTTGCGTGAAAGCTTGTTTTGAAGTCATTCACGAAAGCAGATGCTCTACTGCGTTTTTCAAGACTGAGAAAACTAACGGCTCTACTGAACAGGTGAATTGGAAACCAGCTGTTTAGTTAATTAGGAATGAAATAGCCATTCTTTTGAAGTCCTACAGAGAAAACAGTGTCACTGCTGTCCGTGTTTCAAGCTCTAAAGACTTTACAGAACAGCATATTGGAGAGTCATGTTTAGTTCATTTGCTGTGAAAAGCTTTGCTTTGAAGTCATTCTTGAAAGCAGGCTGCTCTAGTGCGTTTTTCAAGTCTGGGAGAAAACTAAGGCTTTACTGAACAGATAATGGAAACCGCTGTTTAGGTCATTTGCCGTGAAAAGTGTTGTTTGAAGTCATTCGAAAAACAGTTGTACTACTGCGTATTTCAAGTCTATGAAACTAAAGGCTTTACACAACAGTATATTGGAAAGCGATATTTAGTCTTTTGTAGTGAAAGGCTATCTTTAAAGGCATACCGAAAAACATTGTATTACTGCGTGTTTCAAGTCTAAAGCGTTTACAGAAACAGCATATTGGAGAGAACAGGTTTAGTTCATTGCTGTGAAGAGCTTTGCTTTGAAGTCATTCACGAAAGCAGATGCTCTACTAGCGTTTTTTCAAGGCTGAGAAAATAACGGCTCTACTGAACAGATAATTGGAAACCACTGTTTAGTTAATTAGGAATGAATAGCATCTTTTGAAAGTCTACAGAAAAACAGGTGTACTGCTCCGTGTTTCAACTCTAAAGACTTTACAGAACAGAATATTGGAGAGACAATGTTTAGTTCATTTGCATTGTGAAAAGCTTGTTTGAAGTCATCATGAATGCAGTTGCTCTACTGCGTTTTTCACTCTGAGAACCTAAGGCTTTCATGCCAAATGAAACAAATTTACATAAACGCTTCTTATCACAGACTCTCATTGTAATCCTTATCAAGTTATTCCAGTAGGACAACACTGTTATAGATGAATAGCAACTTAACTACAGAAAACACATTTGTCTGCTGTTCAAAACTAAAGACTTACGAACAGCATATTGTGAAACATGTAGTCATTTCGTGAACTTGTTTGAATCATCAGAGAGTTGCTCTTGCGTTTGTCAACGCTAACTTAAGCTTTACTGAACAGATATGAAACACTGTTTAGTGTAGATGAACATGTTTAAGATTCCGAAAACATGTACTTGTGTTTAAGTCTATGTAAAACGAAAGGCTTTCATGAAATGCAAATTGAAAGTAATTTGGTTCAATGCACGTTGAAAAGTTCATTTGGAGACAATCACTCAGTGAAGAACTAAAAGAAAACATTGTGCTAACTAGCATTTCAAGCTAATGAAATAACGGCTTACAACATAAATGAAACGCTGTAGTTTTGGAAGAATAGCATCTTGATCTTCAGAAACAGTTTGTACTGCTTGTGTTTCAAGTCAAAGACTACAGAACTGCATATGAGAACATGTTAGTCATTTGCTTGAAAACTTGTTTTGAAGTCATCAGAAGCATTGTCTACGCGTTCAACTGAGAACTAAGCTTTACTGACAATAATGAACAGCTGTTTAGTATTGCCTGAAAAGTGTCTTGTAATCCATTTGAAACATGTACTATGCTGTTCAAGTCTATGAAACTAGTTCTTTAAAGAACACATAATTTAAAGAGATGTTGAGTTCATTGAGTGAAAGCTTCTCTAACCAACGAAAACAGTCTATCACTGGTATTCCAAGTCATGAAACAAAATTACAGAACAATTATGACAGACATTCGTTAATTCCGTGAAAAGCATTGTTTGAAGTTCATTCACAAAACCACTGTTCTACTGCATGTTTCAGTTAGAAACTAAATGCATTTCAGAGGACTAAGTAGAAACACATGTTTTAAATATTATGAACAAAGATGTTCACGCCAAATGAAACAAATTTACATAACCGCTTCTTATCACAGAGTCCTCTTCTAAACCTTATTAGAGTTATCTCCGAGACAACAACTGTTCTGTGAAGAACTTAATAAGAAACACATTGTGTTACTAGTACAAAGAAAGAAGTACATGGCAGATGAAACAAACGTACATATTCGCTTGTAATCACAGAGTTTCTTGTAATCCTTATATAGAGTTATTTCGTGGACAATCAACTGCAGTGTAAAGAACTTAAGAAGAACACCTTGTGTTAACTAGTAGAAACGAAGATGTTCATGCCAAATGAAACAAACGTACATATTCGTTTGAAATCACAGAGTTCTTTGTAATCCTTATTAGAGTTATCTCCGTAGACAAACTGCAGTGTAAAGAAAAAAGAAAGAAACAAATGTGTTAACCACAACAAAGAAAGATGTTCACGGCAAATGAAACAATCTTACATACTTGCTTCTTTCAGAGTCTCTTGTAATCCTATTAGTGTTATCTTCTTAACACAACTGCATGAAAAGAACTTAAGAAGAAACACATTGTGTAAATTAGTACAAAGCAAAGAAAGATACCCCATGGCAAAATTGAACAACAAACGTAAACATAAGGCATGTTTAACCACAAGAGGTTTCTTTGTAATCCTTATTAGAGTTATTTCGGTAGAAACAATGCAGTGTAAAGAACTTAAGAAGACACATTGTGTTAACTAGGTATGTAACGAAGATGGTCATGCCAAATGAAACAAACTACATATTCGTTTGAATCACAGAGTTCCTTTGTAATCCTTATTAGAGTTATCTCCGTAGACAACAACTGCAGTGTAAAGAACTAAAAAGAAACACATATGTGTTAACCACGTACAAAGAAAGATGTACACGGCAAATGAAAAAAACTTACATACTCGCTTCATTCTACACAGATTCTTGTAATCTTTTCAGAGTTATTTCTTAAACAACAACTGCAGGGTAAGGAACTTAAGAAGAAACACATTGTGTTAAATAGTACAAAGCAAAGAAGTACACGGCAAATGAAACAAACTACTATTCGCTTCTATTTCACAGTCTCTTGTAATCCTATTAGTGTTATCTCTGTACACACAACTGCAATGTAAAATCTTCAGAAGAAAACAAATTGTCTTAACTATTAGGACGAAAGATTTTTCACGCCAAATGAAAGAAATTTACATAAACGCTTCTTATCACAGAGTCTCTTGTAATCCTTATTAGAGTTATCTCCGTAGACAACTGTTCTGTAAAGAACTTATTAAGAAACACATTGTGTTAACTAGTACAAAGCAAAGAAGTACATGGGAGATGAAACAAACGTACATATTCGCTTGTAATCACAGAGTTTCTTGTAATGCTTATTAGAGTTATTTCGGTAGACAACAACTGCAGTGTAAAGAACTTAAGAAGAAACACATTGTTTTAACTATTAGGAACAAAGATGTTCACGCCAAATGAAACAAATTTACATAACCGCTTCTTATCACAGAGTCCCTTCTAAACCTTATTAGAGTTATCTCCGAAGACAACAACTGTCTTGTAAAGAACTTAATAAGAAACACATTGTGTTAACTAGTTAAAAACAAAGAAGTACATGGAGATGAAACAACGTACATATTCCCATTGTAATCACAGAGTTTCTTTTAATCCTTATTAGAGTTATTTCAGTAGACAAACACTGCAGTGTAAAGAACTTAAGAAGAAAACCTTGTGTTAACTAGTAGAAACGAAGGTGTTTATGCCAAATGAAACAAACGTACATATTCCTTTGAAATCACAGAGTTCTTTGTAATCCTTACTTTCAGTTATTTCGGCAGACAACAATGCAGTGTAAAGAACTTAGAAGAAATACATTGTGTTAACTTGCACAAAGCAAAGAAGTACACGGCAAATGAAACAAACTCACTTATTCGCTTCTATTCACAGCCTCTTGTAATCCCTATTAGTGTTATCTCTGGTATACTACAAATGAAATGTAAAGAACTTAAGAAGAAACACATTGTTTTTAACTATTAGGAACAAAGATGTTCACGGCCAAATGAAAGAAATTTACATAACCGCTCCTTATCACAGAGTCTCTTCTAATCCTTATTAGATTATCTCCGTAGACAACAACTGTGCGTGTAAAGAACTTAATAAGAAACACTTGTTGTTAACTCGCTACAAAGCAAAGAAGTACATCGGCAGACGAAAGAAATGTCACATGATTCGCTTGTAATCACAGGTTTCTTGTAATGCCCTATTAGAGTTATTTCAGGTAGACAACAAGTGCAGTGTAAAGAACTTAAGGAAGAAACACGTTGTTTTAACTATTAGGAACAAAGATGTTCACGCCAAATGAAACAAATTTATCAGAAACCGCTTCTTATCACAGAGTCTCTTCTAATCCCTTATTAGAGTTATCTCCGTAGACAACAACTGTTCTGTAAAGAACTTAATAAGAAACACATTATGTTAACTCGCACAAAGCAAAGAAGTACACGGCAAATGAAACAAACTCACTTATTCGCTTCTATTCACAGTCTCTTGTAATCCCTATTAGTGTTATCTCTGTATTACTACAACTGCAATGTAAAATCTTCAGAAGAAAACACTTTGTCTTACTCTAGGACGACAGATTTTCACCAAATGAAACAAATTTTACATAACGCTTCTTATCACAGAGTCTCTTGTAAACCTTATTAGAGTTATTTCCGTAGACAACCTGTTCTGTTAAAGAACTTAATAAGAAACACATTGTGTTAACTAGTACCAAAGCAAAGAAGTACATGGCCGACTGAAACAAGTACATATTCGCTTGTAATCACAGAGGACTCTTGTAATCCTTATCTAGAGTTATTTCAGTAGACAACAACTGCAGTGTAAAGAACTTAAGAAGAAAACACATTGTTCTAACTATTAGAACCAAGATGTTCCACGCCCAAATGAAAAGAACTTTTCATCAACCGCTTCTTATCACAGAGTCTCTTCTAATCCTTATTAAAGTTATCTCCGTAGACAACAACTGTTCTGTAAAGAACTTATAAGAAACACATTGTGTTAACTATAAAAGCAAAGAAGTACATGGCAGATGAAACAACCGTACATATTCGCTTGTAATCACAGAGTTTCTTGTAATGCTTATAGAGTTATTTCGGTAAACAACAAGTGAAGTGTAAAGAACTTAAGAAGAAACACCTTGTGTTAACTAGTAGAAACGAAGATGTTCATGCCAAATGAAACAAACGTACATATTCGTTTGAAATCACAGAGTTCTTTGTAATCCTTATTACAGTTATCCCAGTAGACAACATCTGCAGTGTAAAGAACATAAAAAGAAACACAATGTGTTAACCACTACAGAGGAAGATGTTCAAGGCAAATGAAACAAACTTACATACTCGCTTCATTCTACACAGTCTCTTGTAATCCTTTTTAGAGTTATCTTCTTAACCAACAACTGCAGTGTAAAGAACTTAAGTAGAAACACATTGTGTTAACTAGTACAAAGCAAAGAAGTACATGGCAAATGAAACAAACTCACTTATTCGCTTCAATTCACAGTCTCTTGTAATCCCTATTAGTGTTATCTCTGTATACTTCAAGTGAAATGTGAAATCTTCAGAAGAAACACATGTGTTAACCATTAGGAAGAAAGATGTTCACGCCAAATGAAACAAATTTACATAAAAGCTTCTTATCACAGAGTCTCTTGTAATCCTTATTAGAGTTATTTCTGTAGACAACAACTGTTCTGTAAAGAACTTAATAAGAAACACATTGTGGTAACTAGTACAAAGCAAAGAAGTACATGGCAGATGAAACAAACGTACATATACGCTTGTAATCACAGAGTTTCTTGTAATCCTTATTAGAGTTATTTCGGTATACAACAACTGCAGTGTAAAGAACTTAAGAAGAAACACCTTGTGTTAACCAGGAGAAACTAAGGTGTTCATGCGAAATGAAGCAAACGTACATATTCTTTTGAAATCACAGAGTTCTTTGTAATCCTTATTAGAGTTATCTCCGTAGACAACAAGTGCAGTGTAAAGTACGTAAAAAGAAACACAATGTGTTAACCACTACAAGAAAGCTGTTCACGGCAAATGAAACAAACATACATACTCGCTTCATTCTACAGAGTCTCTTGTAATCCTTATAGAGATATCTTCTTAACAAAACTGCAGTGTAAAGAACTTAAGAACAAACACATTGTGTTATTTGCACAAAGCAAAGAGTACATGGCAAATGAAACAAACTCACTTATTCGCTTCTATTCACAGTCTCTTGTAATCCTCTATAGTGTTATCTCTGTATACTACAACTGAAATGTAAAATCTTAGAAGAAACACATTGTCTAACTATTAGGAACAAAGATGTTCACGCCAAATGAAACAAATTTACAGAAACGCTCTTATCACAGAGTCTCTTGTAATCCTTATTACAGATATCTTCTTAAACAAAAATGCAGTGTAAAGAACTTATAAGAAACACATTGTGTTAACTAGTACAAAGCAAAGAAGTACATGGCAGACGAAACAAATGTACATGTTCGCTTGTAATCACAGAGTTTCTTGTAATGCTTATTAGAGTTATTTCAGTAGACAACAACTGCAGTGTAAAGAACTTAAGAAGAAACACATTGTTTTAATTATGAACAAAGATGTTCACGCCAAATGAAAGAAATTTCATAACCGCTTCTTATCACAGAGTCTATTCTAATCCTTATTAGAGTTATCTCCGTAGACAACAACTGTTCTCTAAAGAACTTAATAAGAAACACATTGTGCTAACTAGCACAAAGCAAAGAAGTACATGGCAGATGAAACACACGTACATATTCGCTTGTACTCACAGAGATTTTTGTAATCCTTATTAGAGTTATTTCGGTAGACAACAACTGCAGTGTAAAGAACTTAAGAAGAAACACCTTGTGTTAACTAGTGGAAACGAAGATGTTCATGCCCAAATGAAACAAACGTACATATTCGTTTGAAATCACAGAGTTCTTTGTAATCCTTATTAGAGTTATCTCCGTAGACAACAACTGCAGTGTAAAGAACATAAAAAGAAACACAGTGTGTTAACCACTACTAAGAAAGATGTTCACGGCAAATGAAACAAACATACATACTCGCTTCACTCTACAGAGTCTCTTCTAATCCTTATTAGAGTTATCTTCTTAAACAACAACTGCAGGGTAAAGAACTTAAGAAGAAACACATTGTGTTAACTAGTACCAAGCAAAGAAGTACACGGCAAATGAAACAAACTCACTTATTCGCTTCTATTCACAGTCTCTTGTAATCCCTATTAGTGTTATCTCTGTATACTACAACTGCAATGTAAAATCTTCAGAAGAAACACATTGTCTAACTATTAGGACGAAGATTTTCACGCCAAATGAAACAAAATTACATAAACGCTTCTTATCACAGAGTCTCTTGTAATCCTTATTAGAGTTATTTCCGTAGACAACTGTTCTGTAAAGAACTTAATAAGAAACACATGTGTTAACTAGTACAAAGGAAAGAAGTACATGGCAGATGAAACAAACGTACATATTCGCTTCTAATCACAGAGGCTCTTGCAATCCTTATTCGAGTTATTTCAGTAGATATCAACAGCAGTGTAAAGAACTTAAGAAGAAACACCTTGTGTTAACTAGAAGAAAGGAAGATGTTCATGCCAAATGAAACAAACCTACATATTCGTTTGAAATCACAGAGTTCTTTGTAATCCTTATTACATTTATTTCGGCAGACAACAACTGCAGTGTAAAGAACTTAAGAAGAAATACATTGTGTTAACTTGCAGAAAGCAAAGAAGTACACGGCAAGTGAAACAAACTCACTTATTCGCTTCTATTCACAGTCTCCTGTAATCCCTATTAGTGGTATCTCTGTATACTACAACTGCAATGTAAAGAACCTAAGAAGAAACGCATTGTTTTAACTATTAGGAACAACGATGTTCACGCCAAATGAAACAAATTTACATAACCACTTCTTATCACAGAGTCTCTTCTGATCCTTATTAGAGTTATCTCCGTAGACAACAACTGTTCTGTAAAGAACTTAATAAGATACACATTGTGTTAACTAGTACAAAGCAAAGAAGTACATGGCAGATGAAACGAACGTACATATTCGGTTTAATCACAGAGTTTCTTGTAATGCTTATTAGAGTTATTTTGGTAGACAACAAGTGCAGTGTAAAGAACTTAAGAAGAAACACCTTGTGTTAACTAGGAGAAACGAAGGTGTTCATTGCAAATGAAACAAACGTACATATTCGTTTGAAATCAAAGAGTTCTTTGTAATCCTTTTTAGAGTTATCTCCGTAGACAACATCTGTAGTGTAAAGAACATAAAAAGAAACACAATGTGTTAACCACTACAAAGAAAGATGTTCACGGCAAATGAAACAAACTTACAAACTCCCTTCATTCTACAGAGTCTCTTCTAATCCTTATTAGAGTTATCTTCTTAAACAACAACTGCAGGGTAAAGAACTTAAGAAGAAACACATTGTGTTAACTAGTACAAAGCAAGGAAGTACACGGCAAATGAAACAAACTCACTTATTCGCTTCTATTCACAGTCTCTTGTATCCCTATTAGTGTTATTCTCTGTATACTACAACGGCAATGTAAATCTTCAGAAGAAACAAATTGTCTTAACTATTAGGACAAAAGGTTTTCACGCCAAATGAAACAAATTTACATAAAACGTTCTTATCACAGAGTCTCTTGTAATCTTATGAGAGTTATTTCGTAGACAACTGTTCTGTAAAGAACTTAATAAGACACACATTGTGTTAACTAGTACAAAGCAAAGAAGTACATGGCAGATGAAACAAACGTACATATTCGCTTGTAATCACAGAGTTTCTTGTAATGCTTATTAGAGTTATTTCGGTAGACAACAAGTGCAGTGTAAAGAACTTAAGAAGAAAGACATTGTTTTAACTATTAGTTACAAAGATGTTCACGCCAAATGAAACAAATTTACATAACCGCTTCTTATCACAGAGTCTCTTCTAATCCTTATTAGGGTTATCTCCGTAGACAACTGTTCTGTAAAGAACTTAATAAGAAACACATTGTATTAACTAGCACAAAGCAAAGAAGTACACGGCAAATGAAAGAAACTCACTTATTCGCTTCTATTCACAGTCTCTTGTAATCCCTATTAGTGTTATCTCAGTATACTACAACTGCAATGTAAAATCTTCTGAAGAAACACATTGTCTTAACTATTAGGACGAAAGATTTTCACACCAAATGATACAAATTTACATAAACTCTTATCACAGAGTCTCTTGTAATCCTTATTAGAGTTATTTCCGTAGACAACTGTTCTGTAAAGAACTTAATAAACACATTGTGTTAACTAGTACAAAGCAAAGAAGTACATGGCAGATGAAACAAACGTACATATTCGCTTGTAATCACAGAAACTCTTGTAATCCTTATTAGAGTTATTTCAGTAGATAACAACTGCAGTGTAAAGGACTTAAGAAGAAACACATTGTTCTAACTATTAGGAACAAAGATGTTCACGCCAAATGAAACAAATTTACATAACCGCTTCTTATCACAAAGTCTCTTCTAAACCTTATTAGAGTTATCTGCGTAGACAACAACTGTTCTGTAAAAACTTAATAAGAAACACATTGTGTTAACTAGTACAAAGCAAAGAAGTACATGGCAGATGAAACAAACGTACATATTCGCTTGTAATCACAGAGTCTCTTGTAATCCTTATTAGAGTTATCTTATTAAACAACAACTGCAGGGTAATGAACTGAAGAAGAAACACATTGTGTTAACTAGTACAAAGCAAAGAAGTACACGGCAAATGAAGGAATCTCACTTATTCGCTTCTATTCACAGTCACTTGTAATCCCTATTAGTGTTATCTCTGTATACTACAACTGCAATGTAAAATCTTCAGAAGAAACACATTGTCTTAACTATTAGGACGAAAGATTTTCACGCCAAATGAAACAAATTTACATAAACGCTTCTTATAACAGAGTCTCTTGTAATCCTTATTAGAGTTATTTCCGTTGACAACTGTTCTGTAAAGAACTTAATAAGAAACACATTGTGTTAACTAGTACAAAGCAAAGAAGTTCATGGCATATGAAACAAACGTACATATTGGCATGTAATCACACAGTTTCTTGTAATCCTTATTAGAGTTATTTCAGTAAACAACTGCAGGTAAATTACTTAAGAAGAAACACCTTGTGTTAACTAGTAGTAACGAAGATGTTCATGCCAAATGAAACAAACGTACATATTCGTTTGAAATCACAGATTTCTTTGTAATCCTTATTAGAGTTATCTCCGTAGACAACAACTGTAGTGTAAAGAACATAAAAAGAAATACAATGTGTTAACCACTACAAAGAAAGATGTTCACGGCAAATGAAACAAACTTACATACTCGCTTCATTCTACAGAGTCTCTTGTAATCCTTATTAGAGTTTCTTCCTAAACAACAACTGCAGTGTAAAGAACTTAGGATAGAAACACATTGTGTTAACTAGTACAAAGCAAAGAAGTACATGGCAGATGAAACAAACGTACGTATTGGCATGTAATCACACAGTTTCTTGTAATCCTTGTTAGAGTTATTTCGGTAAACAACTACAGTGTAAAGAACTTAAGAAGAAACACCTTGTGTTATTTAGGAGTAACGAAGATGTTCATGCCAAATGAAACAAACGTACATATTCGTTTGAAATCACAGCGTTCTTTGTAATCCTTATTAGAGTTATCTGCGTAGACAACAACTGCAGTGTAAAGAACATAAAAAGAAACACAATGTGTTAACCACTACAAAGAAAGATGTTCACGGCAAATGAAACAAACTTACATACTCGCTTCATTCTACATAATCTCTTCTAATCCTTATTAGAGTTATCTTCTTAAACAACAATTGCAGGGTAAAGAACTTAAGAAGAAACACTTTGTGAACTTCTGGTCAAGATGGCGGCATAGGAACCACGCCTAAACAGCCTAGGGGAGAAAAAGCCAAAGAAAACCCAGCAAAATACACAAGGGTGGTGTATAAGAGATTAAAACCGCAGCGGAGAAGTAGGAGATATCCAGAGCCCACAGGGGCAGGCCGAAACAGCTCCGGCAGCGGCAGCTCGGGACCCGGTAGCGGCGACTTGGGCTCCGACAGCGGCACCTCGGGACCCGGTAGCGGCGATTCGGACTCTGGCTGTGGCAGCGGCAGCATGGGCACCGGCAGCTGCATCTCGGGCTCTGGCAGTGGCGACTCGGGATCCAACAGCGGCGGCTCAGACCCCGGCAGCGGAAGCAGCGGTGGAAGCCGGAAGCGGCGGTGGAAGCCGTGACTCCAGCCCCAAAAACACCATCAGCTGCGCCGGTACCGGCCACAGCGGCCTCAGGGCAGCGAATCCAGCAGCGGAGGCTCCAGCGGCTTCAGCAGCAGAGGCGGATCCCACAGCGGCAGCACCAGCGGATCAGAGGCGGAGGACCCAGCAGCGGCAGCTCCAGCGGATCAGCGGGGGCAGACCCAGCAGTGGCATCTCCATGGCGGATCCAGCAGCAGTGGTCCCAGCAGCGCATCTCCAGCGGCAGCAGCGGGGATCCAGCATCAGGGGCGCCAATCTGCAGGGCACAGTTGCCAGGCTTGGTTTGTCCCACAGGAAAAGCCAGTACCCCAGTTCCAGAAAGCAGAACAGCGGCCCAACATCCCAGCCAGCAATTGACTGAGACCAAAAGCATCCAAAGAGGTACTGGGATTGAACCAGGGAAGGGTCTCACCTGGTCACAAGCTGACTTGGATCCCTCAACAGACCAGAAATCTTAACTTCTTTGTTGATAGAGGATCTGGTTTTTATAATACCTAATCTTGAATAAATGCTCGGTGCTGTTCTTGACTGAATGTGTATAGGGTTTAGTTAAATTTTAGAATATACCTGTATTTTATTCCACTCACCTATTTGAATACTCCCATAGCAGGCAAACTTAACCCCTAGGACCACGTGTCTAGATACTCTGAGAGTGGTAAGAGCCACACCTAACATCTTAATCTCCTACATAGAAGATATACAATATCAGATCAATAGATACAGCAAAGGATACCCAGCTAACTGGAAAATCTAAGCAGTAACTTAATCCAAGATGCAAAAATATATACATTATAACACAAGAAACACCAAAAACCAAGGCAATATAAATCCACCAAAAAGCATCAATGCTTCAGAAATTTACCTCTATGTGAAAACGAGTTAGAGAAAATGCCTGAGAAAGATTTCAAAAAAGGGGGGGGATTGTAAATATGTTCCAATTGACTCAAAAAGAAATAAAAGGGAATCAGAGAAGATACAGGACACCAATTTAACGAAATAAAAAAATTTACAATACAAGACAAAAATAAGGAAAAGAAATAATGAAGAAAAACCAGTCGGGATTACTAGCAATGAAGAACACAGTTAATAAAAAATAAAAAAACTCTGTAAAAAAAACCCTCACCAGTAGAATGGATGAAGGAGAGGACAGAATATCTAAGCTAGAGACCAGGTGGCAGATCTAATACAATCCCAACAAAGAGAAAGCCCAAACAATATAGAAAAGTATAAAAGAATTTCAAGATATTCGGGACACTATGAAAAGATCAAATATAAAATTCGGGGTATAGTAGAAGGAGAAGAATTTCAATCCAAAGGTATAGTGGGCATCTTCAACAAAACATAGAAAAAAACTTCCCCCAAATTGGGAAAGAGGTGCCCAAATGCAGATACAGAAGCCTTTAGAACACCAGCCAGAAAAAAACTGGACTCATCTCTTTCTTAGAGATACTTGCTAAACCATGTTTTATTGCTGCTAAATTTTATAATAGCTGGGAAATGGAAACCGCCTAGATGTCACTCAATTTGTGAGTGGATAATGAAGATAGGCACATTTAATACAATGGAGTTTTACTCAGGCATAAAGAGAAATGAAGTATGAAATTTGTAGAAAAGTGGATGGATCGGGGAAAGAATTAACTAAGTGGGGTTTAACCCCCCAGGCCCAAAAAGCCAAGCGCCACATGTTCTTTCTCCCTCATATGTAGATTTTTAGCTAGAGATGATTGGGCTTCTGTTTAGAAGGAAAAAACTCAGTAGCAAGGCCATTAATTAAAAAAGGAGAAAGAAAGGGAAGGAGAAAAGAAAGGGGGGAGAGGATTTTTATTAGGTTGGAAATTGTAAATATGTAAGTAGAAAGATTGAAAGGGGCGGGGACAGATGGAGAATGGAATTTCAAGGGGAAAGGGGGAGGGTAATACCAAAGGTGATTTTTTTTGTTATCATGGAAAATATTAATAAAAATGGAGAAAAAAAAGAAAAAACATTGTGTTAACTAGTACAAAGCAAGAAGGACACAGCAAATGAAAACCCAAAATCCCTTATTCGCTTTTATTCACAGTCTCTTGTAAACCCTATTAGTGTTATCTCTGAATACTACAAATGCAATGTAAAAAACTTCAGAAGGGAAACAAATTGTCTTAACTATTGGACGAAAGATTTTCACGCCAAATAAACAAATTTACATAAACGCTTCTTATCACAGGTCCCCCTTGAAATCCTTATTAGAGGGTTTTTTCCGTAGACAACTTTCGGTAAAGAAATTATAAGAAACACATTGGTTAACTAGTACAAAGCAAAGAAGTACATGGCAGAAGAAACAAAGGACATATTCGGTTGTAATCACAGAGTTTCTTGGGAATTTTATTAGAGTTGTTTCCGTAGAAAACAAGTGGGAGTGTAAAGAACTTAAGAAAACACATTGTGTTAACTATTAGGAACAAAGATTTCACGCCAATGAAAAAATTTACATAACCGCTTCTTATCACAGATCTCTTCTAATCCTTATTAGGGTTTTCTCTGTTTGACAACAACTGTTCTGTAAAGACTTAATAAAAACACATTGTGTTTAAATAGAACAAAGAAAGAATCCACGGCAGATGAAACAAAAGTACATATTCGCTTGAAAACACAGAGTTTCTTGTAATCATTATTTAAGTTATTTCGGTGGACAACAACTGCAGTGTAAAGAACTTAAGACGAAACACCTTGTGTTAACTAGGGGAACGAAGATGTTCATGCCAAAAGAAACAAACGCACATTATTCGTTTTTAAATCCGGGGTTCTTTGTAAACCTTATTAAGTTATCTCCGAAAACAACAAATGCCGTGTAAAGAAAAAAAAAAAAACACAATGTGTTAACCACTACAAGGGAAAGATTTTTCACGGCAACTGAAACAACTTACATACGCACTTCATTCAAAAAGTCCTTTAAAACCTTTTTAGATTATCTTCAAACAACTGCAGTGTAAAGAACTTAAGAAGAAACACATTGTGTTAACATACAAAGCAAAGAAGTTTCAAAGGGAAGGAAAACAAACTCACTTATTCGCTTCTATTCATCTCTTGTAACCCTATTAGTGTTATCTCTGTATACTACAACTGCAATGTAAAAATCTTCAGGGAAAAAACACATGCTTAACAAATTTAGGACCCCGATTTTCCGCAAAAAGAAACAAGTTAACCTAAACGCTTTTTTATCACGACTACTTGTAATCCTTATTAGAGTTTATTTCTGTAGACAACTGTTCTGTAAAGAACTTAGTAAGAAACATATGTTGTTAACTATACAAAACAAAGAGTACAAGGCAGATGAAACAAACGTACATATTCGTTGTAATCACAGAGTTTCTTGTAATCCTATGAGGTATTCAGTAGACAACATGCAGTGTAAAGAACTTAGAAGAAACACCTTTGTTAACTGTAGAACGAAGTGTTCATGCCAAATGAAAAACGTACAATTCGTTTGAAATCACAGAGTTCTTGACCATTTACAGTTATTTCGGTAAAACAACTGCAGTGTAAAGACTTAAGAAAAATACATTGTGTTAACTTGCACAAAGCAAAGAAGTACACGGCAATGAAACAAACTCACTTATTCGCTTCATTCACAGTCTCTTGTAATCCTATTAGTGGTATTCTGTATATACAACTGCATGTAAAGAACTTAAGAAGTAACACATTGTTTAACTATAGACAAAGATGTTCACGCAAATGAAACAATTTACATAACGCTTCTTATCTCAGAGCTCTTGTAATCCTTATTAGAGTGATTTCCGTAGACAACAACTGTTCTGTAAAGAACTTATAAGAAACACATTGTGTTAACTAGTACAAAGAAAAGAAGTACATGCAGATGAAACAAACTACATATTCGCTTGTAATCCAGAGTTTCTTGTAATCCTTATTAGAGTTATTTCGGTAGACAACAACTGCAGTTGTAAGAACTTAAGAAGAAACACCTTGTGTTAACTAGTAGAAACGAAGATGTTCATGCAAATGAAACAAACGTACATATTCGTTTGAAATCACAGAGTTCTTTGTAATCCTTATTAGGTTATCTCCGTAGACAACAACTGCAGTGTAAAGAACATAAAAAGAAACATTTGTTAACCACTAAAAGAAAGATGTTCACGGCAAATGAAACAAACTTACATACTCGCTTCATTCTACAGAGTCTCTTGTATCCATTTTTAGAGTTATCTTCTTAACAACAACTGCAGTGTAAAGAACTTAAGAAGAACAATTGTGTTACAAGTACAAAGCAAAGAAGTACATGGCAATGAAACAAACTACTTATTGTTCATTCACAGTCTCTTGAATCCTTATTGTGTTATTCGTAAACAACTGCATGTAAATTAAGAGAAACACATTGTTTAACTATTAGGACGAAAGATTTCGCCAATGAAAAAATTACATAGTTTATCACGAGTCTTTGTAATCCTTTTAGAGTTATTCCGTAGACAACAAGTTTTAAAGAACTAAAAAGAAACACATTGTTTTAACTAGTACAAGAAAGAGTACATGGGAATGAAAAAACGTACATATTCGCTTATTACAGAGTTCTTGTAATCCTTATCAGAGTTATTTCTAACAACAACTGCAGTGTAAGAACTTAAGAAGAAACACCTTTTGTTAACTAGTAGAACAAGAGTTTGCCAAATGAAAAAACGCACTTTTTGAAATACAGTTTTTGTAATCCATATTAGATTATTTCGGAACAACAACTGCAGTGTAAAGAACTTAAGAAGAAACACATTGTGTTAACTTACAAAGCAAAGAAGTACACGGGATAATGAAACAAATCACTTATTCGCTTCTATTCCATCTCTTGTAATCCCTATTAGTGGTTTTCTCTGTATACTACAACTGCAATGTAAAAAACTTAGAAGAAACACATTTTTTTAAAATATTAGGAACAAAGATGTTTCACGCCAAATGAAACAAGTTTACCATAAACGCTTCTTATCACAGAGTCTCTTGTAATCCTTATTAGAGTGATTTCGTAGACAAAAACTGTTCTGTAAAGAACTTATAAGAAACAAATTTTGTTAACTAGTACAAAGAAAGAAGTACATGGCAGATGAAACAAACGTACATATTCGCTTGTAATCACAGAGTTTCTTGTAATCCTTATTAGAGTTATCTCGGTGGACAACAACTGCATTGTAAAGAACTTAAGAAGAAACCCCTTGTGTTAACTAGTAGAAACGAAGATGTTCATGCCAAATGAAACAAACGTACATATTCGTTTGAAATCACAAAGTCGTGGTAATCCTTATTAGAGTTGTCTCCGTAGACAACAACTGCAGTGTAAAGAACATAAAAAGAAACACAATTTGTTAACCACTACAAAGAAAGATGTTCACGGCAAATGAAACAAACTTACATACTCGCTTCATTCTACAGAGTCTCTTGTATCCTTATTAGAGTTATCTTCTTAAACAACAACTGCAGTGTAAAGAACTTAAGAAGAAACACATTGTGTTAACAAGTACAAGCAAAGAAGTACATGGCAAATGAAACAAACTCACCTTATTCGCTTCTATTCACAGTCTCTTGTAATCCCTATTAGTGTTACTCTGTATACTACAACTGCAATGTAAAATCTTCAGAAGAAAACACATTTGTCTTAACATTAGGAACGAAAGATTTTCACCCCAAATGAAACAAATTTACATAAATGCTTCTTATCACAGAGTCTCTTGTAATTCTTATAGAGTTACTTCCGTAGACAACTGTTCTGTAAAGAACTTAATAAGAAACACATTGTTTTAACTAGTACAAAGCAAAGAAGTACATGGCAGATGAAACAAACGTACATATTCGTCTGTAATCACAGAGTATTCTTTGTAATCCTTATTACAGTTATTTCGGTACGACAACAACTGCTGTGTAAAGAACTTAAGAAGAAACACATTGTGTTAACCACAAGCAAAGAAGTGATCACGGACAAATGAAACAAACTCACTTACATATCACGTTCTTGTACCTATAGAGTATCTCTGTAGTAAAACTGCATGTAAAGAACATAAGAAGAAACACATTGTTATCTATAGGAAAAATTCACGCAAATGAACAAATTACAACCGCTTCTTCTACAGGTATCTTAAATCCTTATTGAGTATCCCTAACAACAACTGTTCAGTAAAGACTTAAGAAGAAACACATTGTGTTAACTGGAACAAAGCAAAGAAGTACATGGCAAATGAAACAAACCTACTATTCGCTTCTATTCACAGTTCTTGTAATCCCTTATTAGTGTTATCTTCGTAAGAACACAACTGCAATGTAAAAATCTTCGAAAAGAAACATTGTGTTAACTATTAGGAGAACGAAATGTTCACGCCAAATGAAACAAATTACATAACGCTTCTTATCACCAGAGTCTCTTGTATCCTTATTAGAGTTATCTCCGTAGACAACAACTGTTCGTAAAGAACATAATAAGAAACACAATTGTGTTAACTAGTCAGCAAAGAAAGATCATGGAAGATGAAAACAAACTTACATACTTTCGCTTGTAACACAGAGTTTCTTGTAATCCATTATTAGAGTTATTTCGGTTAGACAACAACTGCAGTGTACAGAACTTAAGAAGAAACACATTGTGTTAACTAGTACAAAGCAAAGAAGTACACGGCAATGAAACAAACTCACATATTCGCTTTATTCACAGTCTCTTGTAATCCATATTAGGTTATTCGTAACACTCGCAATGTAAAATCTTCAGAAGAAACACTTGTGACTAGGTAAGCGGTTATGCAAATTTTTTTCTATTGTCTGAACATCTTTCTTTAATATATTAACACGTAAACAGAGTGTTCAACTTACGAAAGAAACACAATTTACACTACAAAAAGTTACTGCATAATCCACATAGCTTCTTCTAATCCTTACTATTGAGTTAATCTCCGTTAACAACAACGTTCAGTGTAAAGAACTTAAAAGAAACACATTGTGTTAACTAGTAGAAAGAAAGAGTACATGGCCAGATGAAACAAACTGTACATATTCGCTTTGTAAATCATCACGAGTCCTTTGTAATCCTTATTAAGTTATTTCGGTAGACAACAACTGCAGTGTAAAGAACTTAAGAAGAAACAAAAAAAAAAAAAAAAAAAAAAAAACAGAGTTCTTTGTAATCCTTATTAGAGTTATCTCCGTAACAAGAACTGCAGTGTAAAGAACATAAAAAGAAACACAATGTGTTAACCACTACAAAGAAAGATGTTCACGGCAAATGAAACAAACATACATACTCGCTTCATTCTACAGAGTCTCTTCTAATCCTTATTAGAGTTATCTTCTTAAACAACAATTGCAGGGTAAAGAACTTAAGAAGAAACACATTGTGTTAACTAGTCAAAGCAAAGAAGTACACGGCAAATGAAAAAAACTCACTTATTGGCTTCTATTCGCAGTCTCTTGTAATCTCTATTAGTGTTATGTCTGTATACTACAACTGCAATGTAAAATCTTCAGAAGAAACAAATTGTCTTAACTATTAGGACGAAAGGTTTTCACGCCAAATGAAGCAAATTTACATAAACGCTTCTTATCACAGAGACTGCTGTAATCCTTATTAGAGTTATTTCCGTAGACAACAACTGTTCTGTAAAGAACTTATATAAGAAACACTTGTGTTAACTACTACAAAGCAAAGAGTACATGGCAGATGAAACAAACGTACATATTCGCTTGTAATCACAGAGTTTCTTGTAATCCTTATTAGAGTTATTTCAGTAGAAACAACTGCAGCATAAAGAACATAAGAAGAAAACACCTTGTGTTAACTAGTAGAAACGAAGATGTCATGCCAAATGAAACAAACGTACATTCGTTTGAAACATCAGAGTTCTTTGTAATCCTTATTAAGTTATTTCGGTAGACAACAACTGCAGTGTAAAGAACGTAAGAAGAAATACATTGTGTTAACTTGCACAAAGCAAAGAAGTACACGGCAAATGAAACAAATCACTATTCGCTTCTATTCACAGTCTCTTGTAATCCCTACTAAGTGGTATCTCTGTAACTACGAACTGCAATATAAAGAACTTATGAAAAACACATTCTGTTAACTATATGAAGAAAGATGTCACGCAAATGAAACAAATTTACATAACGCTTCTATCACAGAGTGTCTTCTAATCCTTATTAGAGATATCTCCGTAGCAACAACTGTCTGTAAAGAACTTAATAAGAATCACATTGTGTTAACTCGTACAAATCAAAGAAGTACATGGCAGATGAAACAAACATACATATTCGCTTGTTAATCACAGAGTTTCTTTGTAATCTTTATTAGAGGTATTTTCGGTAGACAACAACTGAGTGTAAAGACCTTAAGAAGAAACACCTTGTGTTAACTAGTAGAAACGAAGATGTTCATGCCAAATGAAACAAACGTACATATTCGTTTGAAATCACAGAGTTCTTGTAATCCTTATTAGAGTTATCTCCATAGACAACAACTGCAGTGTAAACAACATAAAAAGAAACACAATGTGTTAACCACTACAAAGAAAGATGTTTACGGCAAATGAAAGAAACTTACATACTCGCTTCATTCTACAGAGTCTCTTGTAACCCTTATTAGAGTTATCTTCTTAAACAACAACTGCAGTGTAAAGAACTTTAAGAAGAAACACATTGTGTTAACTAGTACAAAGCAAAGAAGTACACGGCAAATGAAACAAACTCACTTATTCGCTTCTATTCACAGTCTCTTGTAATCCCTATTAGTGTTATCTCTGTATACTACAATGTCAATGTATAATCTTCGAAGAAACAGATTCTGTTAACTATTAGGAAGAAAGATGTTCACCGCAAATGAAACAAATTTACATAAACGCTTCTTATCACAGAGTCTCTTGTAATCCTTATTAGAGTTATCTCCGTGGACAACAACTGTTCTGTAAAGAACTTAATGAGAAACACATTGTGTTAACTACTACAAAGCAAAGAAGTACATGGCAGATGAAACAAACGTACATATTCTGTTGTAATCACAGAGTTTTTTTGTAATCCTTATTAGAGTTATTTCGGTAGACAACAACTGCAGTGTAAAGAACTTAGGAACAAACACCTTGTGTTAACTAGTGGAAACGAAGATGTTCATGCCAAATGAAACAAACGTACATATTCGTTTGAAATAACACAGATCTTTGTAATCCTTATTACAGTTATTTCGGTAGACAACAACTGCAGTGTAAAGAACTTAAGAAGAAATACATTGTGTTAACTTGCACAAAGCAAAGAAGTACACGGCAAATGAAACAAACTCACTTATTCACTTCTATTCACAATCTCCTGTAATCCCTATTAGTGGTATCTCTGTATACTACAACTGCAATATAAAGAACTTAAGAAGAAACACATTCTGTTAACTATTAGGAAGAAAGATGTTCACCGCACATGAAACAAATTTACATAAACGCTTCTAATCACAGAGTCTCTTGGAATCCTTATTAGAGTTATCTCCGCGGACAACAACTGTTCTGTAAAGAACTTAATAAGAAACACATTGTGTTAACTAGTACAAAGCAAAGAAGTACATGGCAGATGAAACAAACGTACATATTTGCTTGTAATCAGAGAGATTTTGTAATCCTTATTACAGTTATTACGGTAGACAACAACTGCATTGTAAGGAACTTAAGAAGAAACACCTTGTGTTAACTAGTGTAAACGAAGATGTTCATGCCAAATGAAACAAACGTACACATTCGTTTGAAATCACAGAGTTCTTTGTAATCCTTATTAGAGTTATCTCCGTAGACAACAACTGCAGTGTAAAGAACATAAAAAGAAACACAATGTGTTAAACACTACAAAGAAAGATGTTCACGGCAAATGAAGCAAACTTACATACTCGCTTCATTCTACAGAGTCTCTTGTAATCCTTATTAGAGTTATCTTCTTAAACAACAACTGCAGTGTAAAGAACTTAAGAAGAAACACATTGTGTTAACTAGTCCAAAGCAAAGAAGTACAGGGCAAATGAAAGAAACTCACCTAATCGCTTCTATTCACAGTCTCTTGTAATCCCTATTAGTGTTATCTCTGTATAGTACAACTGCAATGTAAAATCTTCAGAAGAAACACATTCTGTTAACTATTAGGAAGAAAGATGTTCACCGCAAATGAAACAAATTTACATAAACGCTTCTTATCACAGAGTCTCTTCTACTCCTTATTACAGTTATCTCCGTAGACAACAACTGTTCTGTAAAGAACTTAATAAGAAACATATTGTGTTAACTAGTACCAAGCAAAGAAGTACATGGCAGATGAAACAAACGTACATATTCGCTTGTAATCACAGAGTTTCTTGTAATCCTTATTAGAGTTATTTCGGTAGACAACAACTGCAGTGTAAAGAACTTAAGAAGAAATATATTGTGTTAACTAGTACATATCAAAGAAGTACACGACAAATGAAACAAACTCACATACTCGCTTCTATTCACAGTCTCTTGTAATCCCTATTAGTGTTATCTCTCTATAGTACAACTGCAATGTAAAATCTTCAGAAGAAACACATTCTGTTAACTATTAGGAAGAAAGAAGTTCACCGCAAATGAAACAAATTTACATAAACGCTTCTTATCACAGAGTCTCTTCTAATCCTTATTAGAGTTATCTCCGTAGATAACAACTGTTCTGTAAAGAACTTAAAAAGAAACACATTGTGTAATTAGTACCAAGCAAAGAAGTACATGGCAGATGAAACAAATGTACATATTCGCTCGAAATCAGAGAGTTTCTTGTAATCCTTATTAGAGTTATTTCGGAAGCCAACAACTGCAGTGTAAAGAACTTAAGAAGAAACACATTGTGTTAACTAGTTCATAGCAAAGACGTACATGGCAAATGAAACAAAGTCACTTATTCGCTTCTATTCACAGTCTCCTGTAATCCCTATTAGTGTTATCTCTGTATACTACAACTGCAATGTAAAAAACTTCAGAAGAAAGACATTGTTTTAACTATTAGGAACAAAGATGTTCACGCCAAATGAAACAAATTTACATAACCGCTTATTATCACAGTCTCTTCTAATCCATTTTACAGTTATCTCCGTAGACAACAACTGATCTGTAAAGAATTTAATAAGAAACACACTGTGTTAACTAGTACAAAGCAAAGAAGTACATGGCAGATGAAACAAACGTACATATTCGCTTGTAATCAGAGAGTTTCTTGTAATCCTTATTAGAGTTATTTCCGTAGACAACAACTGCAGTGTAAAGAACTTAAGAAGAAACACCTTGTGTTAACTAGTAGAAACGAAGATGTTCATGCCAAATGAAACAAACGTACATATCCGTTTGAAATCACAGAGTTCTTTGTAATCCTTATTAGAGTTATCTCCGTAGACAACAACTGCAGTGTAAAGAACATAAAAAGAAACACAATGTGTTAACCACTACAAAGAAAGATGATCACGTTATATGACACAAATTTACATACTCGCTTCATTCTACAGAGTCTCTTGTAATCCTTATTAGAGTTATCTTCGTTAACAACAATTGCAGTGTAAAGAACTTAAGAAGAAACACATTGTGCTAACTAGTACATAGCAAAGAAGTACACGGCAAATGAAACAAACTCACTTATTCGCTTCTATTCACAGTCTCTTGTAATCCCTATTAGTGTTGTCTCTGTATACTACAACTGCAATGTGAAAAACTTCAAAAGAAACACATTGTTTTAACTATTAGGAACAAAGATGTTCACGCCAAGTGAAACAAATTTACATAACCACTTCTTATCACATAGTCTCTTCTAATCCTTATGGGAGTTATCTCCGTAGACAACTGTTCTGTAAAGAATTTAATAAGAAACACATTGTGTTAACTACTACAAAGCAAAGAAGTACATGGCAAATGAAACAAACGTACATATTCGCTTGTAATCACAGAGTTTCTTGTAATCCTTATTAGAGTTATTTCGGTAGACAACAACTGCAGTGTAAAGAACATAAGAAGAAACACCTTGTGTTAACTACGAGAAACGAAGATGTTCATGCCAAATGAAACAAACGTACATATTCGTTTGAAATCACAGAGTTCTTTTTAACCCTTAGTACAGTTATTTCGGTAGACAACAACTGCAGTGTAAAGAACTTAAGAAGAAATACATTGTGTTAACTTGTAGAAAGCAAAGAACTACATGGCAAATGAAACAAAGTCACTTATTCGCTTCTATTCACAGTCTCTTGTAATCCCTATTAGTGTTATCTCTGTATACTACAACTGCAATGTAAAAAACTTCAGAAGAAACACATTGTTTTAACTATTAGCAACAAAGATGTTCACGCCAAATGAAACAAATTTACATAACCGCTTCTTATCACAGAGTCTCTTCTAATCCTTATTAGAGTTATCTCCGTAGACAACAACTGTTCTGTAAAGAATGTAATAAGAAGCACATTGTGTTAACTAGTACAAAGCAAAGAAGTACATAGCAGATGAAACAAATGTACATATTCACTTGTAATCACAGAGTTTCTTGTAATCCTTATTAGAGTTATTTCCGTAGACAACAACTGCAGTGTAAAGAACTTAAGAAGAAACACCTTGTGTTAACTAGTAGAAACGAAGATGTTCATCGCAAATGAAACAAACGTACATATCGTTTGAAATCACAGAGTCTTTGTAATCCTTATTAGAGTTATCTCCGTAGACAACAACTGCAGTGTAAAGAACATAAGAAGAAACACATTGTGTTAACTAGTACATAGCAAAGAAGTACACTGCAAATGAAACAAACTCACTTATTCGCTTCTATTCACAGTCTCTTGTAATCCCTATTAGTTTTGTCTCTGTATACTACAACAGCAATGTAAAATCTTCAGAAGAAACACGTTGTCTTTACTATTAGGAAGAAAGATTTTCACACCAAATGAAACAAATTTACATAAACGCTTCTTATCACAGAGTCTCTTGTAATTCTTAGTAGAGTTATTTCCGTAGACAACTGTTCTGTAAAGAACTTAATAAGAAACACATTGTGTTAACTAGTACCAAGCAAAGAAGTACATGGCAGATGAAACAAACGTACATATTCGCTTGTAATCACAGAGTTTCTTGTAATTCTTATTAGAGTTATTTCGGTAGACAACAACTGCAGTGTAAAGAACTTAAGAAGAAACACCTTGTGTTAACTACTAGAAACGAAGATGTTCATGCCAAATGAAACAAACGTACATATTCGTTTGAAATCACAGAGTTCTTTTTAGTCCTTATTACAGTTATTTCGGTAGACAACAACTGCAGTGTAAACAACTTAAGAAGAAATACATTCTGTTAACTTGTACAAAGCAAGAAGTACATGGCAAATGAAACAAAGTCACTTATTCGCTTCTATTCACAGTCTCTTGTAATCCCTATTAGTGTTATCTCTGTATACTAAAACTGCAATGTAAAAAACTTCAAAAGAAACAGATTGTTTTAACTATTAGGAACAAAGATGTTCACGCCAAATGAAACAAATTTACAAAACCGCTTCTTATCACATACTCTCTTCTAATCCTTATTAGAGTTATCTCCGTAGACAACAACTGCAGTGTAAAGAACATAAAAAGAAACACAATGTGTTAACCACTGCAAAGAAAGATGATAACGGCATATGAAACAAACTTACATACTCGCTTAATTCTACAGAGTCTCTTGTAATCCTTATTAGAGTTATCTTCGTAAACAACAACTGCAGTGTAATGTTCTTAAGAAGAAACACATTGTGTTAAGTAGTACATAGCAAAGAAGTACACGGCAAATGAAACAAACTCACTTATTCGCTTCTATTCACAGTCTCTTGTAATCCCTATTAGTTTTGTCTCTGTATACTACAACAGCAATGTAAAATCTTCAGAAGAAACACATTGTCTTTAATATTAGGAAGAAAGATTTTCACACCAAATGAAACAAATTTACATAAACGCTTCTTATCACAGAGTGTCTTGTAATTCTTAGTAGGGTTATTTCCGTAGACAACTGTTCTGTAAAGAACTTAGTAAGAAATACATTGTGTTAACTAGTACCAAGCAAAGAAGTACATGGCACATGAAACAAGCGTACATATTCGCTTGTAATCACAGAGTTTCTTGTAATCCTTATTAGAGTTATTTCGGTAGACAACAACTGCAGTGTAAAGAACTTAAGAAGAAACACTCTGTGTTAACTACTAGAAACGAAGATGTTCATGCCAAATGAAACAAACGTACATATTCGTTTCAAATCATAGAGTTATTTTTAATCCTTATTAGAGTTATTTCGGTAGACAACAACTGCAGTGTAAAGAACTTAAGAAGAAACACCCTGTGTTAACTACTAGAAACGAAGACGTTCATGCCAAATGAAACAAACGTACATATTCGTTTGAAATCACAGAGTTCTTTGTAATCCTTATTACAGTTATCTCAGTAGACAACAACTGCAGTGTAAAGAACTTAAGAAGAAATACATTGTGTTAACTTGTACAAAGCCAAGAAGTACACGGCAAATGAAACAATCTCACTTATTCGCTTCTCTTCACAGTCTCCTGTAATCCCTATTAGTGTTATCTCTGTATACTACAACTTTAATGGAAAAAACTTCAAAAGAAACACATTGGTTTAACTATTAGGAACAAAGATGTTCACGCCAAATGAAACAAATTTACATAACCGCTTCTTATCATATAGTCTCTTCTAATCCTTATTAGAGTTATCTCCGTAGACAACAGCTGTTCTGCAATGAATTTAATGAGAAACATATTGTGTTAACTAGTACAAAGCAAAGAAGTACATGGCAGATGAAACAAACGTACATATTCGCTAGAAATCACAGAGTTTCTTGTAATCCTTATTAGAGTTATTTCGGTAGACAACAACTGCAGTGTAAAGAACTTAAGAAGAAACACCTTGTGTTAACTAGCGGAAATGAAGATGTTCATGCCAAATGAAACAAACGTACATATTCGTTTGAAATCACAGAGTTCTTTGTAATCCTTATTAGAGTTATCTCCGTAGACAACAACAGCAGTGTAAAGAACATAAAAAGAAACACAATGCGTTAACCACTACAAAGAAAGGTGAACACGGCATATGAAACAAACTTACATACCCGCTTCATTCTACAGAGTCTCTTGTAATCCTTATTAGAGGTATGTTCTTAAACAACAACTGCTGTGTAAAGAACTTAAGAAGAAACACATTGTGTTAACTAGTATATATCAAAGAAGTACTCGGCAAATGAAACAAATTCACTTATTCGCTTCTATTCACAGTCTCTTGTAATCCCTATTAGTGTTACCTCTGTATACTACAACTGCAATGTAAAATCTTCAGAAGAAACACATAGTCTTTACTATTAGGAAGGAAGATTTTTACACCAAATGAAACAAATTTACATAAATGCTTCTTATCACAGTGTCTCTTGTAATTCTTAGTAGAGTTATTTCTGTAGACAACTGTTCTGTAAAGAACTTAATAAGAAACACATTGTGTTAACTAGTACCAAGGAAAGAAGTACATGGCAGATGAAACAAATGTACATATTCGCTTGAAATCACAGAGTTTCTTGTAATCATTATTAGAGTTATTTTGGTAGACAACAACTGCAGTGTAAAGAACTTAAGAAGAAACACATTGTTTTAACTAGTACATAGCAAAGAAGTACATGGCAAATGAAACAAAGTCACTTATTCGCTTCTATTCACAGTCTCTTTTAATCCCTACTAGTGTTATCTCTGTATACTACAACTGCAATGTAAAAAACTTCACAAGAAAGACATTGTTTTAACTATTAGGAACAAAGATGTTGACACCAAATGAAACAAATTTACATAACTGCTTCTTATCAGTCTCTTCTAATCCTTTTTACAGTTATCTCCATAGACAACAACTGTTCTGTAAAGAATTTAATAAGAAACACATTGTGTTAACTAGTACAAAGCAAAGAAGTACATGGCAGATGAAACAAACGTACATATTTGCTTGTAATCAGAGAGATTTTGTAATCCTTATTACAGTTATTACGGTACACAACAACTGCAGTGTAAAGAACTTAAGAAGAAACACATTGTGTTAACTAGTACAAAGCAAAGAAATACAGGGCAAATGAAACAAACTCACTTATTCGCTTCTATTCACAGTCTCTTGTAATGCCTATTAGTGGTATCTCTGTATACTACAACTCCAATGTAAAGAACTTAAGAAGAAACACATTGTTTTAACTATTAGGAACAAAGATGTTCACGCCAAACGAAACAAATTTACATAACCGCTTCTGATCTCAGAGTCTCTTCTAATCCTTATTAGAGTTATCTCCGTAGACAGCAACTGTTCTGTAAAGAACTTAATAAGAAACACATTGTGTTAACTAGTACAAAGCAAAGAAGTACATGGCAGATGTAACAAACGTACATATTCGCTTGTAATCACAGAGTTTCTTGTAATCCTTATTAGAGTTATTTCAGTAGACAACAACTGCAGTGTAAAGAACTTAGGAAGAAACACCTTGTGTTAACTAGCAGAAACGAAGATGTTCATGCCAAATGAAACAAACGTACATATTCGTTTGAAATCACACAGTTCTTTGTAATCCATATGACAGTTATTTCGGTACACAAGAACTGCAGTGTAAAGAACTGAAGAAGAAATACATTGTGTTAACTTTAACAAAGCAAAGAAGTACATGGCAAATGAAACAAACTCACTTATTCGCTTCTATTCACAGTCTCTTGTAATCCCTATTAGTGGTATCTCTGTATACTACAACTGCAATGTAAAGAACTTAAGAAGAAACACATTTTTTTAACTATTAGGAACAAAGATGTTCACGCCAAATGAAACAAATTTACATAACCGCTTCTGATCTCAGAGTCTCTTCTAATCCTTATTAGAGTTATCTCCGTAGACAGCAACTGTTCTGTAAAGAACATAAAAAGAAACGCAATGTATTAACCACTACAAAGAAAGATGTTCACGGCAAATGAAACAAACTTACATGCTCGCTTCATTCTACAGAGTCTCTTGTAATCCTTATTAGAGTTATCTTCTTAAACAACAACTGCAGCGTGAAGAACTTAAGAAGAAACACATTGTGTTAACTAGTACAAAGCAAAGAATTATACGTCAATGAAACAAACTCACTTATTCGCTTCTATTCACAGTCTCTTGTAATCCCTATTAGTGGTATCTCTGTATACCACAACTGCAATGTAAAGAACTTAAGAAGAAACACATTCTGTTAACTATTAGGAAGGAAGATGTTCACCGCAAACGAAACAAATTTACATAAACGCTTCTTATCACAGAGTCTCTAGTAATCCTTATTAGAGTTATCTCTGTGGACAACAACTGTTCTGTAAAGAACTTAATAGGAAACACATTGTGTTAACTAGTACAAATCAAAGAAGTACAAGGCAGATGAAACAAACGTACATATTCGCTTGTAATCACAGAGTTTCTTCTAATCCTTATTAGAGTTATTTCGGTAGAAAACAACTGCAGTGTAAAGGACTTAAGAAGAAACACCTTGTGTTAACTAGTAGAAACGAAGATGTTCATGCCAAATTAAACAAATGTACATATTCGTTTGAAATCACAGAGTTCTTTGTAATCCTTATTAGAGTTATCTCCGTAGACAACAACTGCAGTGTAAAGAACATAAAAAGAAACACAATGTGTTGACCACTACAAAGAATGATGTTCACGGCAAATGAAACAAACTTACATACTCGCTTCATTCTACAGAGTTTCTTGTAATCCTTATTAGACTTATCTTCTTAAACAACAACTGCAGTGTAAAGAACTTAAGAAGAAACACATTGTGTTAACTAGTACAAAGCAAAGAAGTACAGGGCAAATGAAACAAACTCACTTATTCGCTTCTATTCACAGTCTCTTGTAATCCCTATTAGCGTTATCTCTGTATACTACAACTGCAATGTAAAATCTTCAGAAGAAACACATTCTGTTAACTATTAGGAGGAAAGATGTTCACCGCAAATGAAATAAATTTACATAAACCCTTCTTATCACAGAGTCTCTTGTAATCCTTATTAGAGTTATCTCCCTGGACAACAACTGTTCTGTAAAGAACTTAATAAGAAACACATTGTGTTAACTAGTACAAAGCAAAGAAGTACATGGCAGATGAAACAAACGTACATATTCGCTTGTAATCACAGAGTTACTTGTAATCCTTATTAGAGTTATTTCAGTAGACAACAATTGCAGTGTAAAGAACTTAAGAAGAAACACCTTGTGTTAAATCGTAGAATCGAAGATGTTCATGCCAAATGAAACAAACGTACATATTCGTTTGAAATCACAGAGTTCTTTGTAATCCTTATTAGAGTTATCTCCGTAGACAACAACTGCAGTGTAAAGAACATAAAAAGAAACACAATGTGTTAACCACTACAAAGAAAGATGTTCACGGCAAATGAAACAAACTTACATACTCGCTTCATTCTACACAGTCCCTTCTAATCCTTATTAGAGATATGTTCTTAAAAAACAACTGCAGGGTGAAGAACGTAAGAAACAAATTGTGTTAACTAGTACAAAGCAAAGAAGTACACGGCAAATGAAACAAACTCACTTATTCGCTTCTATTCACAATCTCTTGTAATCCCTATTAGTGTTATCTCTGTATACTACAACGGCAATGTAAAATCTTCAGAAGAAACACATTCTGTTAACTATTAGGAAGAAAGATGTTTACCACAAATGAAATAAATTTACATAAACGCTTCTTATCACAGAGTCCCTTGTAATCCTTATTAGAGTTATCTCCGTGGACAACAACTGTTCTGTAAACAACTTAATAAGAAACACATTGTATTAACTAGTACAAAGCAAAGAAGTACATGGCAGATGAAACAAATGTACATATTCGCTTGTAATCACAGAGTTTCTTGTAATCCTTATTAGAGTTATTTCAGTAGACAACAACTGCAGTGTAAAGAACTTAGGAAGAAACCCCTTGTGTTGACTAGTAGAAACGAAGATGTTCATGCCAAATGAAACAAACGTACATATTCATTTGAAATCAAACAGTTCTCTGTAATCCTTATTAGAGTTATCTCCGTAGACAACAACTGCAGTGTAAAGAACATAAAAAGAAACATAATGTGTTAACCGCTACAAAGAAAGATGTTCACGGCAAATGAAACAAACTTACATACTCGCTTCATTCTACAGAGTCTCTTGTAATCCTTATTAGAGTTATCTTCTTAAACAACAACTGCAGTGTAAAGAACTTAAGAAGAAACACATTGTGTTAACTAGTACAAAGCAAAGAAGTACACGTCAATGAAACAAACTCACTTATTCGCTTCTATTCACAGTCTCTTGTAATCCCTATTAGTTTTATCTCTGTATACTACAACTGCAATGTAAAATCTTCAGAAGAAACACATTGTCTTAACTATTAGGACGAAAGATTTTCACGCCAAATGAAACAAATTTACATAAACGCTTCTTATCACACAGTCTCTTGTAATCCATATTAGAGTTATTTCCGTAGACAACTGTTCTGTAAAGAACTTAATAAGAAACACATTGTGTTAACTAGTACAAAGCAAAGAAGTACATGGCAGATGAAACAAACGTACATATTCGCTTGTAATCACAGAGTTTCTTGTAATCCTTATTAGAGTTATTTCAGTAGACAACAACTGCAGTGTAAAGAACTTAAGAAGGAACACCTTGTGTTAACTACTAGAAACGAAGATGTTCATGCCAAATGAAACAAACGTACATATTCGTTTGAAATCACACCATTCTTTGTAATCCTTATTACAGTTATTTCGGTAGACAACAACTGCAGTGTAAAGAACTTAAGAAGAAATACATGGTGTTAACTTGCAAAAAGCAAAGAAGTACACGGCAAATGAAACAAACTCACTTATTCGCTTCTATTCACAGTCTCTTGTAATCCCGATTAGTGGTATCTCTGTACACCACAACTGCAATGTAAAGAACTTAAGAAGAAACACATTCTGTTAACTATTAGGAAGAAAGATGTTCACCGCAAACGAAACAAATTTAAATAAACGCTTCTTATCACAGAGTCTCTTGTAATCCTTATTAGAGTTATCTCTGTGGACAACAACTGTTCTGTAAAGAACTTAATAGGAAACACATTGTGTTAACTAGTACAAATCAAAGAAGTACAAGGCAGATGAAACAAACGTACATATTCGCTTGTAATCACAGAGTTTCTTCTAATCCTTATTAGAGTTATTTCGGTAGAAAACAACTGCAGTGTAAAGAACGTAAGAAGAAACACCTTGTGTTAACTAGTAGAAACGAAGATGTTCATGCCAAATTAAACAAATGTACATATTCGTTTGAAATCACAGAGTTCTTTGTAATCCTTATTAGAGTTATCTCCGTAGACATCAACTGCAGTGTAAAGAACATAAAAAGAAACACAATGTGTTAAGCACTACAAAGAAAGATGTTCACGGCAAATGAAACAAACTTACATACTCGCTTCATTCTACAGAGTCTCTTGTAATCCTTATTAGAGTTATCTTCTTAAACAACAACTGCAGTGTAAAGAACTTAAGAAGAAACACATTGTGTTAACTAGTACAAAGCAAAGAAGTACAGGGCAAATGAAACAAACTCACTTATTTGCTTCTATTCACAGTCTCTTGTAATCCCTATTAGCGTTATCTCTATATACTACAACTGCAATGTAAAATCTTCAGAAGAAACGCATTCTGTTAACTATTAGGAGGAAAGATGTTCACCGCAAATGAAATAAATTTACATAAACGCTTCTTATCACAGAGTCTCTTGTAATCCTTATTAGAGTTATCTCCGTGGACAACAACTGTTCTGTAAAGAACTTAATAAGAAACACATTGTGTTAACTAGTACAAAGCAAAGAAGTACATGGCAGATGAAACAAATGTACATATTCGCTTGTAATCACAGAGTTTCTTGTAATCCTTATTCGAGTTATTTCAGTAGACAACAACTGCAATGTAAAGAACTTAGGAAGAAACACCTTGTGTTAACTAGTAGAAACGAAGATGTTCATGCCAAAAAAAACAAACGTACATATTCGTTTGAAATCACAGATTTCTTTGTAATCCATATCACAGTTATTTCGGTACACAACAACTGCAGTGTAAAGAACTTAAGAAGAAATACATTGTGTTAACTTGCAAAAAGCAAAGAAGTACACGGCAAATGAAACAAACTCACTTATTCGCTTTTATTCACAGTCTCTTGTAATCCCTACTAGTGGTATCTCTGTATACTACAACTGCAATGTAAAGAACTTAAGAAGAAACACATTGTTTTAACTATTAGGAACAAAGATGTTCACGCCAAATGAAACAAATTTACATAACCGCTTCTTATCTCAGAGTCTCTTCTAATCCTTATTAGAGTTATCTCCGTGGACAACAACTGTTCTGTAAAGAACTTAATAAGAAACACATTGTGTTAACTAGTACAAAGCAAAGAAGTACATGGCAGATGAAACAAACGTACATATTCGCTTGTAATCACAGAGTTTCTTGTAATCCTTATTAGAGTTATTTCAGTAGACAACAACTGCAGTGTAAAGAATTTAAGAAGAAACACCTTGTGTTAACTCGTAGAAACGAAGATGTTCATGCCAAATGAAACAAACGTACATATTCGTTTGAAATCACAGAGTTCTTTGTAATCCTTATTAGAGTTATCTCCGTAGACAACAACTGCAGTGTAAAGAACATAAAAGAAACACAATGTGTTAACCACTACAAAGAAAGATGTTCACGGCAAATGAAACAAACTTACATACTCGCTTCATTCTACAGAGTCCCTTCTAATCCTTATTAGAGTTATGTTCTAAAAAACAACTTCAGAGTGAAGAACGTAAGAAGAAACACATTGTGTTAACTAGTACAAAGCAAAGAAGTACATGGCAGATGAAACAAACGTTCATATTGGCATGTAATCACAGAGTTTCTTGTAATCCTTATTAGAGTTATTTCGGTGAAACAACTGCAGTGTAAAGAACTTAAGGAGAAACACCTTGTGTTAACTAGGAGTAACGAAGATGTTCATGCCAAATGAAGCAAACGCACATATTCGTTTGAAATCACAGAGTTCTTTGTAATCCTTATTAGAGTTATCTCCGTAGACAACAACTGCAGTGTAAAGAACATAAAAAGAAACACAATGTGTTGACCACTACAAAGAATGATGTTCACGGCAAATGAAACAAAGTTACATACTCGCTTCGTTCTACAGAGACTCTTGTAATCCTTATTAGAGTTATCTTTTTAAACAACGACTGCAGTGTAAAGAACTTAAGAAGAAACACATTGTGTTAACTAGTACAAAGCAAAGAAGTACAGGGCAAATGAAACAAACTCACTTATTCGCTTCTATTCACAGTCTCTTGTAATCCCTATTAGTGTTATCTCTGTATACTACAACTGCAATGTAAAATCTTCAGAAGAAACACATTCTGTTAACTATTAGGAAGAAAGATGTTCACGCAAATGAAACAAATTTACATAAACGCTTCTTATCACAGAGTCTCTTCTAATCCTTATTAGAGTTATCTCCGTAGACAACAACTGTTCTGTAAAGAACTTAATAAGAAACACATTGTGTTAACTAGTACAAAGCAAAGAAGTACATGGCAGATGAAACAAATGTACATATTCGCTTGTAATCACAGAGTTTCTTGTAATCCTTATTAGAGTTATTTCGGTAGACAACAACTGCAGTGTAAAGAACTTAGGAAGAAACACCTTGTGTTGACTAGTAGAAACGAAGATGTTCATGCCAAATGAAACAAACGTACATATTCGTTTGAAATCACAGAGTCTCTTGTAATCCTTATTAGAGTTATCTCCGTAGACAACAACTGCAGTGTAAAGAACATAAAAAGAAACACAATGTGTTAACCACTACAAAGAAAGATGTTCACGGCAAATGAAACAAACTTACATACTCGCTTCATTCTACAGAGTCTCTTGTAATCCTTATTAGAGTTATCTTCTTAAACAACAACTGCAGTGTAAAGAACTTAAGAAGAAACACATTGTGTTAACTAGTACAAAGCAAAGAAGTACACGGCAAATGAAACAAACTCACTTATTCGCTTCTATTCACAGTCTCTTGTAATCCCTATTAGTGTTATCTCTGTATACTACAACTGCAATGTAAAATCTTCAGAAGAAACACATTGTCTTAACTATTAGGAAGAAAGATTTTCACGCCAAATGAAACAAATTTACATAAACGCTTCTTATCACAGAGTCTCTTGTAATCCTTATTAGAGTTATTTCCGTAGACAACTGTTCTGTAAAGAACTTAATAAGAAACACATTGTGTTAACTAGTACAAAGCAAAGAAGTACATGGCAGATGAAACAAACGTACATATTCGCTTGTAATCACAGAGTTTCTTGTAATCCTTATTAGAGTTATTTCAGTAGACAACAACTGCAGTGTAAAGAACTTAAGAAGAAACACCTTGTGTTAACTAGTAGAAACGAAGATGTTCATGCCAAATGAAACAAACGTACATATTCGTTTGAAATCACACCATTCTTTGTAATCCTTATTACAGTTATTTCGGTAGACAACAACTGCAGTGTAAAGAACTTGAGAAGAAATACATGGTGTTAACTTTCAAAAAGCAAAGAAGTACACGGCAAATGAAACAAACTCACTTATTCGCTTCTATTCACAGTCTCTTGTAATCCCTATTAGTGGTATCTCTGTATACCACAACTGCAATGTAAAGAACTTAAGAAGAAACACATTCTGTTAACTATTAGGAAGAAAGATGTTCACCGCAAATGAAACAAATTTAAATAAACGCTTCTTATCACAGAATCTCTTGTAATCCTTATTAGAGTTATCTCTGTGGACAACAACTGTTCTGTAAAGAACTTAATAGGAAACACATTGTGTTAACTAGTACAAATCAAAGAAGTACAAGGCAGATGAAACAAACGTACATATTCGCTTGTAATCACAGAGTTTCTTCTAATCCTTATTAGAGTTATTTCGGTAGAAACAACTGCAGTGTAAAGAACTTAAGAAGAAACACCTTGTGTTAACTAGTAGAAACGAAGATGTTCATGCCAAATTAAACAAACTGTACATATTCGTTTGAAATCACAGAGTTCTTTGTCATCCTTATTAGAGTTATCTCCGTAGACAACAACTGCAGTGTAAAGAACATAAAAAGAAACACAATGTGTTAAGCACTACAAAGAAGATGTTCACGGCAAATGAAACAAACTTACATACTCGCCTTCATTCTACAGAGTCTCTTATAATCCTTAGTAGAGTTATCTTCTTAAACAACAAACTGCAGTGTAAAGAACTTAAGAAGAAACACATTGTGTTAACTAGTACAAAGCAAAGAAGTACATGGCAGATGAAACAAACGTACATATTGCCATGTAATCACAGAGTTTCTTGTAATCCTTATTAAGTTATTTCGGTAAACAAACTGCGTGTAAAGAACTTAAGAAGAAAACACCTTGTGTTAACTAGTAGAAACGAAGATGTTCATGCCAAAAAAAACAAACGTACATATTTGTAGAAATCACAGATTTCTTCTTAATCCATATCACAGTTATTTCGGTACAACAACAACTGCAGTGTAAAGAACTTAAGAAGAAATACATTGTGTTAACTTGCACAAAGCAAGAAGTACACGGGAAATGAAACAACTCACTTATTCGCTTTTATTCACAGTCTCTTGTAATCCCCTACTAGTGGTATCTCTGTATACTACAACTGCAATGATAAAGAACCTTAAGAAGAAACACATTGTTTTAACTAATTAGGAACAAAGATGTTCACGGCCAATTGAAAAAAATTTACATAACCGCTTCTTATCTCAGAGTGCTCTTCTAATCCTTATTAGAGTTATCTCCGTGGACAACAACTGTTCTGTAAAGAACTTAATAAGAAACACATTGTGTTAACTAGTACAAAGCAAAGAAGTACATGGCAGATGAAACAAACGTACATATTCGCTTGTAATCACAGAGTTACTTGTAATCCTTACTAGAGTTATTTCAGTAGACAACAACTGCAGTGTAAAGAATTTAAGAAGAAACACCTTGTGTTAACTCGTAGAATCGAAGATGTTCATGCCAAATGAAACAAACGTACATATTCGTTTGAAATCACAGAGTTCTTTGTAATCCTTATTAGAGTTATCTCCGTAGACAACAACTGCAGTGTAAAGAACATAAAAAGAAACACAATGTGTTAACCACTACAAAGAAAGATGTTCACGGCAAATGAAACAAACTTACATACTCGCTTCATTCTACAGAGTCCCTTCTAATCCTTATTAGAGTTATGTTCTTAAAAAACAACTTCAGAGTGAAGAACGTAAGAAGAAACACATTGTGTTAACTAGTACAAAGCAAAGAAGTACATGGCAGATGAAACAAACGTTCATATTGGCATGTAATCACAGAGTTTCTTGTAATCCTTATTAGAGTTATTTCGGTGAACAACTGCAGTGTAAAGAACTTAAGGAGAAACACCTTGTGTTAACTAGGAGTAACGAAGATGTTCATGCCAAATGAAACAAACGCACATATTCGTTTGAAATCACAGAGTTCTTTGTAATCCTTATTAGAGTTACCTCCGTAGACAACAACTGCAGTGTAAAGAACATAAAAAGAAACACAATGTGTTGACCACTACAAAGAATGATGTTCACGGCAAATGAAACAAACTTACATACTCGCTTCGTTCTACAGAGTCTCTTGTAATCCTTATTAGAGTTATCTTCTTAAACAACGACTGCAGTGTAAAGAACTTAAGAAGAAACACATTGTGTTAACTAGTACAAAGCAAAGAAGTACAGGGCAAATGAAACAAACTCACTTATTCGCTTCTATTCACAGTCTCTTGTAATCCCTATTAGCGTTATCTCTATATACTACAACTGCAATGTAAAATCTTCAGAAGAAACACATTCTGTTAACTATTAGGAGGAAAGATGTTCACCGCAAATGAAATAAATTTACATAAACGCTTCTTATCACAGAGTCTCTTGTAATCCTTATTAGAGTTATCTCCGTGGACAACAACTGTTCTGTAAAGAACTTAATAAGAAACACATTGTGTTAACTAGTACAAAGCAAAGAAGTACATGGCAGATGAAACAAATATACATATTCGCTTGTAATCACAGAGTTTCTTGTAATCCTTATTAGAGTTATTTCAGTAGACAACAACAGCAGTGTAAAGAACTTAGGAAGAAACACCTTGTGTTAACTAGCAGAAACGAAGATGTTCATGCCAAATGAAACAAACGTACATATTCGTTTGAAATCACAGAGTTCTTTGTAATCCATATCACAGTTATTTCGGTACACAACAACTGCAGTGTAAAGAACTTAAGAAGAAATACATTGTGTTAACTTGCACAAAGCAAAGAAGTACACGGCAAATGAAACAAACTCACTTATTCGCTTCTATTCACAGTCTCTTGTAATCCCTATTAGTGTTATCTCTGTATTTTACAACTGCAATGTAAAATCTTCAGAAGAAACAAATTGTCTTAACAATTAGGACTAAAGATTTTCACGCCAAATGAAACAAATTTACATAAACGCTTCTTATCCCAGAGACTCTTGTAATCCTTATTAGAGTTATTTCCGTAGACAACAACTGTTCTGTAAAGAATTTAATAAGAAAGACATTGTGTTAACTAGTACAAAGCAAAGAAGTACATGGCAGATGAAACAAACGTACATATTCGCTTGTAATCACAGAGTTACTTGTAATCCTTATTAGAGTTATTTCAGTAGACAACAACTGCAGTGTAAAAAACTTAAGAAGAAACACCTTGTGTTAACTCGTAGAATCGAAGATGTTCATGCCAAATGAAACAAGTGTACATATTCGTTTGAAATCACAGAGTTCTTTGTAATCCTTATTAGAGTTATCTCCGTAGACAACAACTGCAGTGTGAAGAACATAAAAAGAAACACAATGTGTTAACCACTACAAAGAAAGATGTTCACGGCAAATGAAACAAACTTACATACTCGCTTCATTCTACAGAGTCCCTTCTAATCCTTATTAGAGTTATGTTCTTAAAAAACAACTTCAGAGTGAAGAACGTAAGAAGAAACACATTGTGTTAACTAGTACAAAGCAAAGAAGTACACGGCAAATGAAACAAACTCACTTATTCGCTTCTATTCACAGTCTCTTGTAATCCCTATTAGTGTTATCTCTGTATACTACAACTGCAATGTAAAATCTTCAGAAGAAACACATTCTGTTAACTATTAGGAAGAAAGATGTTCACCGCAAATGAAACAAATTTACATAAACGCTTCTTATCACAGAGTCTCTTGTAATCCTTATTAGAGTTATCTCCGTGGACAACAACTGTTCTGTAAAGAACTTAATAAGAAACACATTGTGTTAACTAGTACAAAGCAAAGAAGTACATGGCAGATGAAACAAATGTACATATTCGCTTGTAATCACAGAGTTTCTTGTAATCCTTATTAGAGTTATTTCAGTAGACAACAACTGCAGTGTAAAGAACTTAGGAAGAAACACCTTGTGTTAACTAGTAGAAACGAAGATGTTCATGCCAAATGAAACAAACGTACATATTCGTTTGAAATCACACAGTTCTTTGTAATCCATATCACAGTTATTTCGGTACACAACAACTGCAGTGTAAAGAACAGAAGAAGAAATACATTGTGTTAACTTTCACAAAGCAAAGAAGTACATGGCAAATGAAACAAACTCACTTATTCGCTTCTATTCACAGTCTCTTGTAATCCTTATTAGTGTTATCTCTGTATACTACAACTGCAATGTAAAGAACATAAGAAGAAACACATTGTTTTAACTATTAGGAATAAAGATGTTCACGCCAAATGAAACAAATTTACATAACCGCTTGTGATCTCAGAGTCTCTTCTAATCCTTATTAGAGTTATCTCCGTAGACAACAACAGTTCTGTAAAGAACTTAATAAGAAACACATTGTGTTAACTAGTACAAATCAAAGAAGTACATGGCAGATGAAACAAACGTACATATTCGCTTGTAATCACAGAGTTTCTTGTAATCCTTATTAGAGTTATTTCGGTAGAAAACAACTGCAGTGTAAAGAACTTAAGAAGAAACACCTTGTGTTAACTAGTAGAAACGAAGATGTTCATGCCAAATGAAACAAACGTACATATTCGTTTGAAATCACAGAGTTCTTTGTAATCCTTATTAGAGTTATCTCCGTAGACAACAACTGCAGTGTAAAGAACATAAAAAGAAACACAATGTGTTAACCACTACAAAGAGAGATGTTCACGGCAAATGAAACAAACTTACATACTCGCTTCATTCTACAGAGTCTCTTCTAATGCTTATTAGAGTTATCTTCTTAAATAACAACTGCAGTGCAAAGAACTTAAGAAGAAACACATTGTGTGAACTAGTACAAAGCAAAGAAGTACAGGGCAAATGAAACAAACTCACTTATTCGCTTCTATTCACAGTCTCTTGTAATCCCTATTAGTGTTATCTCTGTATACTACAACTGCAATGTAAAATATTCAGAAGAAACACATTCTCTTCACTATTAGGAAGAAAGATGTTCACCGCAAATGAAATAAATTTACCTAAACGCTTCTTATCACAGAGTCTCTTGTAATCCTTATTAGAGTTATCTCCGTGGACAACAACTGTTCTGTAAAGAACTTAATAAGAAACACATTGTGTTAACTAGTACAAAGCAAAGAAGTACACGGCAGATGAAACACACGTACATAGTCGCTTGTAATCACACAGTTTTTTGTAATCCTTATTAGAGTTATTTCGGTAGACAACAACTGCAGTGTAAGGAACATAAGAAGAAACACCTTGTGTTAACTAGTGGAAACGAAGATGTTCATTCCAAATGTAATGAAAGTACATATTCGTTTGAAATCACAGAGTTCTTTGTAATCCTTACTAGAGTTATCTCTGACGACAACAACTGCAGTGTAAAGAACATAAAAAGAAACACAATGTGTTAACCACTACAAAGAAAGCTGTTCACAGCAAATGAAACAAACTTACATACTCGCTTCATCCTACAGAGTCTCTTGTAATCCTTATTAGAGTTATCTTCTTAAACAACAACTGCAGTGTAAAGAACTTAAGAAGAAACACATTGTGTTAACTAGTACAAAGCAAAAAGTACGAGGCAAATGAAACAAACTCACGTATTCGCTTCTATTCACAGTCTCTTGTAATCCCTATTAGTGTTATCTCTGTATACTACAACTGCAATGTAAAATCTTCAGAAGAAACACATTCTGTTAACTCATAGGAAGAAATATGTTCACCGCAAATGAAATAAATTTACCTAAACGCTTCTTATCACAGAGTCTCTTGTAATTCTTTTTAGAGTTATCTCCGTGGACAACAACTGTCCTAAAAAGAACTTAATAAGAAACACCTTGTGTTAACTAGTACAAAGCAAAGAAGTACATGGCAGATCAAACAAACGTACATATTCGCTTGTAATCACAGAGTTTCTTGTAATCCTTATTAGAATTATCTCGGTAGACAACAACTGCAGTGTAAAGAACTTAAGAAGAAACACCTTGTGTTAACTAGTGGAAACGAAGATGTTTATGCCAAATGAAACAAACGTACATATTCGTTTGAAATCACACAGGACTTTGTAATACTTATTACAGTTATTTCGGTAGAAAACAACTGCAGTGTTAAGAACTTAAGAAGAAATACACTGTGTTAACTTGCAAAAAGCAAAGAAGTACACGGCAAATGAAACAAACTCACTTATTCGCTTCTATTCACAGTCTCTTCTAATCCCTATTAGTGGTATCTCTGTATACTACAACTGCAATGTAAAGAACTTAAGAAGAAACACATTCTGTTAACTATTAGGAAGAAAGATGTTCACCGCAAACGAAACAAATTTACGTAAACGCTTCTTATCACAGAGTCTCTTGTAATCCTTATTAGAGTTATCTCCGTAGACAACAACTGTTCTGTAAAGAACTTAATAAGAAACACATTGTGTTAACTAGTACAAATCAGAGAAGTACATGGCAGATGAAACAAACGTACATATTCGCTTGTAATCACAGAGTTTCTTGTAATCCTTATTAGAGTTATTTCGGTAGACAACAACTGCAGTGTAAAGAACTTAAGAAGAAACACCTTGTGTTAACTAGTAGAAACGAAGATGTTCATGCCAAATGAAACAAATGTACATATTCGTTTGAAATCACAGAGTTGTTTTTAATCCTTATTAGAGTTATCTCCGTAGACAACAACTGCAGTGTAAAGAACATAAAAAGAAACACAATGTGTTAACCACTACAAAGAAAGATGTTCACGGCAAATGAAACAAACTTACATACTCGCTTCATTCTACAGAGTCTCTTATAATCCTTATTAGAGTTATCTTCTTAAACAACAACTGCAGTGTAAAGAACTTAAGAAGAAACACATTGTGTTAACTAGTACAAAGCAAAGAAGTACATGGCAGATGAAACAAACGTACATATTGGCATGTAATCACAGAGTTTCTTGTAATCCTTATTAGAGTTATTTCGGCAAACATCTGCAGTGTAAAGGCTTAAGAAGAAACACCTTGTGTTAACTAGGAGTAACGAAGATGTTCATGCCAAATGAAACAAACGTACATATTCGTTTGAAATCACAGAGTTCTTTGTAATCCTTATTAGAGTTATCTCCGTAGACAACAACTGCAGTGCAAAGAACATAAAAAGAAACACAATGTGTTGACCACTACAAAGAATGATGTTCACGGCAAATGAAACAAACTTACATACTCGCTTCATTCTACAGAGTGTCTTGTAATCCTTATTAGAATTATTTCGGTAGACAACAACTGCAGTGTAAAGAACTTAAGAAGAAACACCTTGTGTTAACTAGTGGAAACGAAGATGTTCATGCCAAATGAAACAAACGTACATATTCGTTTGAAATCACAGAGTTCTTTGTAATCCTTATTAGACTTATCTCCGTAGACAACAACTGCAGTGTAAAGAACATAAAAAGAAACACAATGTGTTAACCACTACAAAGAAAGATGTTCACGGCAAATGAAACAAACTTACATACTCGCTTCATTCTACAGAGTCTCTTGTAATCCTTATTAGAGTTATCTTCTTAAACAACAAATGCAGTGTAATGAACTTAAGAGGAAACACATTGTGTTAACTAGTACAAAGCAAAGAAGTACAGGGCAAATGAAACAAACTCACTTATTCGCTTCTGTTCACAGTCTCTTGTAATCCCTATTAGCGTTATCTCTGTATACTACAACTGCAATGTAAAATCTTCAGAAGAAACACATTCTGTTAAATATTAGGAGGAAAGATGTTCACCGCAAATGAAATAAATTTACATAAACGCTTCTTATCACAGAGTCTCTTGTAATCCTTATTAGAGTTATCTCCCAGGACAACTGTTCTGCAAAGAACTTAATAGGAAACACATTGTGTTAACTAGTACAAAGCAAAGAAGTACATGGCAGATGAAAAAAATGTACATATTCGCTTGTAATCACAGAGATTCTTGTAATCCTTATTAGAGTTATTTCAGTAGACAACAACTGCAGTGTAAAGAACCTAGGAAGAAACACCTTGTGTTAACTAGGAGAAACGAAGATGTTCATGCCAAATGAAACAAACGTACATATTCGTTTGAAATCACAGAGTTCTTTGTAATCCATATCACAGTTATTTCGGTACACAACAACTGCAGTGTAAAGAACTTAAGAAGAAATACATTGTGTTAACTTGCACAAAGCAAAGAAGTACACGGCAAATGAAACAAACTCATTTATTCGCTTCTATTCACAGTCTCTTGTAATCCGTATTAGTGTTATCTCTGTATACTACAACTGCAATGTAAAACCTTCAGAAGAAACAAATTGTCTTAACTATTAGGACGAAAGATTTTCAGGCCAAATGAAACAAATTTACATAAACGCTTCTTATCACAGAGACTCTTGTAATCCTTATTAGAGTTATTTCCATAGACAACAACTGTTCTGTAAAGAACTTAATGAGAAAGACATTGTGTTAACTAGTACAAAGCAAAGAAGTACATGGCAGATGAAACAAACGTACATATTCGCTTGTAATCACAGTGTTACTTGTAATCCTTATTAGAGTTATTTCAGTAGACAGCAACTGCAGTGTAAAGAACTTAAGAAGAAACACCTTGTGTTATCTAGTAGAAACGAAGATGTTCATGCCAAATGAAAAAAACGTACATATTCGTTTGAAATCACACATTTTTGTAATCCTTATTACAGTTATTTCGGTAGACAACAACTGCAGTGTAAAGAACTTAAGAAGAAATACATTGTGTTAACTTGCACAAAGCAAAGAACTACACGGCAAATGAAACAAACTCACTTATTCGGTTCTATTCACAGTCTCTTGTAATGCCTATAAGTGGTATCTCTGTATACTACAACTGAAATGTAAAGAACTGAAGAAGAAACACATTGTTTTAACTATTAGGAACAAAGATGCTCACGAAAAATGAAACAAATTTACATAACCGCTTCTTATCACAGAGTCTCTTCTAATCCTTATTAGAGTTACCTCCGTAGACAACAACTGTTCTGTAAAGAACTTAATAAGAAACACATTGTGTTAACTAGTACAAATCAAAGAAGTACATGGCAGATAAAACAAACGTACATATTCGCCTGTAATCACAGAGTTTCTTGTATTCCTTATTAGAGTTATCTCCGTAGACTTAACTGCAGTGTAAAGAACATTAAAAGAAACACAATGTGTTAACCACTACAAAGAAAGATGTTCACGGCAAATGAAACACACTTACATACTCGCTTCATTCTACAGAGTCTCTTGTAATCCTTATTAGAGTTATCTTCTTAAACAACAACTGCAGAGTAATGAACTGAAGAAGAAACACATTGTGTTAACTAGTACAAAGCAAAGAAGTACACGGCAAATGTAACAAACTCACTTATTCGCTTCTATTCACAGTCTCTTGTAATCCCTATTAGTGTTATCTCTGTATACTACAACTGCAATGAAAAATCTACAGAAGAAACATATTGTCTTAACTATTAGGACGAAAGATTTTCACGCCAAATGAAACAAATTTACATAAATGCTTCTTATCACACAGTCTCTTGTAATCCATATTAGAGTTATTTCCATAGACAACTGTTCTGTAAAGAACTTAATAAGAAACACATTGTGTTAACTAGTACAAAGCGAAGAAGTACGTGGCAGATGAACAAACGTACATATTCGCTTGTAATCACAGAATTTCTTTTAATCCTTATTAGAGTTATTTCAGTAGACAACAACTGCAGTGTAAAGAACTTAAGAAGAAACACCTTGTGTTAACTAGTAGAAACGAAGATGTTCATGCCAAATGAAACAAACGTACATATTCGTTTGAAATCACACAGTTCTTTTTAATCCTTATTACAGTTATTTCGGTAGACAACAACTGCAGTGTAAAGAATTTAAGAAGAAATACATTGTGTTAACTTGCAAAAAGCAAAGAAGTACACGGCAAATGAAACAAACTCACTTATTCGCTTCTATTCACAGTCTCTTCTAATCCCTATTAGTGGTATCTCTGTATAGTACAACTGCAATGTAAAGAACTTAAGAAGAAACACATTCTGTTAACTATTAGGAAGAAAGATGTTCACCGCAAACGAAACAAATTTACATAAACGCTTCTTATCACACAGTCTCTTGTAATCCATACTAGAGTTATTTCCATAGACAACTGTTCTGTAAAGAACTTAATAAGAAACACATTGTGTTAACTAGTACAAAGCAAAGAATTACATGGCAGATGAAACAAACGTACATATTCGCTTGTAATCACAGAGTTTCTTGTAATCCTTATTAGAGTTATTTCAGTAGACAACAACTGCAGTGTAAAGAACTTAAGAAGAAACACCTTGTGTTAACTACTAGAAACAAAGATGTTCATGCCAAATGAAACAAACGTACATATTCGTTTGAAATCACACAGTTTTTGTAATCCTTATTACAGTTATTTCGGTAGACAACAACTGCAGTGTAAAGAACTTAAGAAGAAATACATTGTGTTAACTTGCAAAAAGCAAAGAAGTACACGGCAAATGAAACAAACTCACTTATTCGCTTCTATTCACAGTCTCTTGTAATCCCTATTAGTGGTATCTCTGTATACTACAACTGCAATGTAAAGAACTTAAGAAGAAACACATTCTGTTAACTATTAGGAAGAAAGATGTTCACTGCAAACGAAACAAATTTACATAAACGCTTCTTATCACAGAGTCTCTTGTAATCCTTATTAGAGTTATCTCCGTGGACAACAACTGTTCTGTAAAGAACTTAATAAGAAACACATTGTGTTAACTAGTACAAAGCAAAGAAGTACATGGCAGATGAAACACACATACATATTCGCTTGTAATAACAGAGTTTTTTGTAATCCTTATTAGAGTTATTTTGGTAGACAACAACTGCAGTGTAAAGAACTTAAGAAGAAACACCTTGTGTTAACTAGTGGAAACGAAGATGTTCATGCCAAATGAAACAAACGTACATATTCGTTTGAAATCACAGAGTTCTTTCTAATCCTTACTAGAGGTATCTTTGTAGACAACAACTGCAGTGTAAAGAACATAAAAAGAAACACAATGTGTTAACCACTGCAAAGAAAGATGTTCACGGCAAATGAAACAAACTTACATACTCGCTTCATTCTACAGAGTCTCTTGTAATCCTTATTAGAGTTATCTTCTTAAACAACAACTGCAGTGTAAAGAACTTAAGAAGAAACACATTGTGTTAACCAGTACAAAGCAAAGAAGTACACGGCAAATGAAACAAACTCACTTATTCGCTTCTATTCACAGTCTCTTGGAATCCCTATTGCCATAGTCAAGGCAAACTCGCCTGTGTAACAGAAGAAATGATGTTTCATAGGATGAGTGCCGAGGACAGAGGGCCAGTACTCCACGGAGGGATGCCCCCGGTGACCCCTTGGCAGTCGGCAACTGTGATGGTTCCGCCTGTCGTAGATAAGCCTCGAAGGCCCAGTTGCTTGCGTCTTTGGACATGTGTTTGTCTTATATTCTTGTTTTTCTTCCTTATAGCCCTTTCACAAGAAACCCCACAAACTAATCATAAGCCTATTTCTGTGACTGATGGGAACACTGAGAACAATCTGACTATTGGGGCAGCTCCACCATTGATTCGGGCCTGTTGAAGAAGTACACAATATAAGTAGAGATAAAAATCTATCTTTAGGGCAATTCCTGGATGCAGTAGAATAGAAACAGTTATTCATTTATGAAAATGATACTAGTCCTTTGAAGGTTAAAATAGAGAGGCTAAGAGGGAACAGATATAATGGGTGTAAAACAGCAGATTTGGAATTATAAAAATTGGCTATTCCCACGAGAAAGCTCCCTGGAGGGTACATACAGTACTATATTCATTAGCAATGGTGGACAGCACTGCGTTGGTCATCCAAATCTGAAAAGTATTTAGATCCTCTCCCTTATACGGGGGGATATGATAAATTTGGTCAACGATGGGTAAATTATGAAGGACAAAGGAGGTTGTGGAATTCCCTTCCTTTCTTGGAACGTCTAGCCAGGACACGTAAGCCTTGGTGTTTATACAACAGAGAGGAAAAACAACAGTATTTAAAAAAAATCAGGCATGCTTTACAGTACTGGTGGAATCATGGCTGGAAATTTTTCCAGCCCTCTTGAGGAATTAATAAACAAATTACTCAGTGGGGAAGAATCATTAAGCCCCTAACTAAGAAGAAAAACAAACTACTTAGTGGAGAAATATCTCTTACTCAGTAACTAAAGAGTTAAGAAATGGAATTGCATACAGCTGTGTCAAGTTCCTAGGAACGCTGTGAGCAGTGGCGTGCGCCGCGAACCATGGTGTGAGACGTAATTCTTAGAACTAGCAGTATATTTCCTACCTCATAACCCTTGATAGCTCTGAATGTCTGAAAACACTTATTGTGGTCAATGGTGCGAGACGTGCTTGAGAAATGGGTGTTTCCTCCTTGATAGCTCTGAATGTATAGTTAGAATGGAAAGTAGTTAAGATTGTTTTAAAATAATAAAGTCTGAGATCACTTGTTAATATGCTAAGTTTCCTTGTTCAATCTGTATAAAACCTTCATGAAACCTTCAGTAAATTGCAGCAGCATATTCAACTTAGAGTGTGTCTGTCTGTCATTTCCTCGCCGAATCCCGAGTCCTCCTTGAACCTTCGCCCTTGTTCTCCCTCGGTCCTGATCTCCCCGAGAGTCAGTCCGCGGCAGGTGGCGCCCGAACAGGGACCTGAAGGACAGGTAATCTTTCTTCTTTCCTTTTTTCTTTCTCAGGATTTAGGATCAGCTCTCACCAGGGAACTGCAGTCCCTCCAGTAAAGGATCACTGGTTAAGAGTGAGTAATCATAAGAGGAACCATGGGGCATTCATTGAGTAAAAATGAGAAAATGTTAGGGGTCATGGTACAACGCATGTTGGCTAAAAACGGGTTCAATGTGTCAACTAAGGTTCTGGAAGAGTTCATGTTATTTTTGAAACAGGCCAGCCCTTGGTTTATGGAGGAAGGTGCCATGACACTTGAGGATTGGAAAAGAGTGGGACGTGAAATGCGTAGATACGTTCAAAAGCATGGGGAAAATCCTTGCCCGCCCAGGCGTTCTCTCTGTGGTTACAAATTCGAGAAATTTTGAGTGAAAATCCTTTTGAGGGACTCATTAAAGAAACAGCGTCAGAAGAGCCCATTTATGGTGAGGTGGCATTAGAGGAAGCTGAGGATGGGGAGTTATGTCCTTTACAACCCCCAGAGACTCAGCCAACAGCCCCTCCTCTAGCAGTGGTTAATATAAATGATGATGATGATTGGAGACTAGATGATGAAATAGAAAGAATACATATAGATGAGGAAGATCGAGATCATTTCCATGGACACCCACCGTTACGGTGGAATGTCAAAAAGACTAAACCATTGAGGACATCTAAGAGGCCACCTTTGACGTTGCCACCCTTGGGGTTCCAGGGGGCAATGAAAGAGGCTAGAGCCGCAGGGGACTGTTCTATGATGTTCCCCATAGCAGAACAACTCACTGATAATGATGAACCTGTTTGGGAACCTATTCCTCTTAAAACCTTAAAAGAATTGCAATATGCAGTTAAGACCTTTGGTCCTTCTGCTCCTTATACCATACAAGTATTGGAAATGTTGTCCAGTCTTTGGCTAACTCCATATGACTGGTATCAAACTGCTAAGGCTACCCTTTCCCCTGGAGATTATATTCTGTGGAGAACTGAATATGAGGACAGAGCTAGAGAATCTATAACAGATTCTATAAAGAAAAGAGGCCCTAAGCCAACAATAAGTATGTTCCTGGGCACAGAGCAATATTCAACCAATCAGGCACAAACAGCCATTCCTCGAGAAGTATTAGAATTGATAACTCGAAATGCAGTCATGGCTTGGCGACAGTTCCCTCCTCCAGGAGCCAAGGGTGGAGCTTTAGCAGGGATCAGACAGGGCAATGAAGAAAGTTATCAGGATTTCATTGCCCTATTAGAGGAAGCTATCCATCGTATGCTTCCCCCTTCAGAGGGGACATCTATGCTTTTAGAACAATTGGCTTGGGAAAATGCCAATGCGTTGTGCCAAGACCTAATTAGACCAATTAGGAAAACAGGAACCACACAAGATTATATCAAAGCATGCATGGACGCCTCACCAGCAGTAATCCAGGGAATGGATTACGCTGCAGCCATGAAAGGTCAAAGATTCAGCGCCTTTGTAAAGAAAACATATGGAGGAGGGAAACAAGCCTCTACACAAAATCCAGTATGTTTCAAATGCAATAAGCCAGGTCATACACAAAAAGATTGTAAACAACAATCTACAGGGCCCAATAAGAGAGGGCCACCTTCAGGATTGTGTCCCCGATGTAAAAAGGGAAGACATTGGAAAAATAAATACAAATCTAAGTTCCACAAAGATGGAACCCCCCTTACAGGGGAAAAAGAGGAGAAAAAGGAACCAAAAAACTAGAGAAGGGGCGAACTCCTAGCCCAGAACAAAAGGGGACTCCTTCTCAGGAGCAGAAGGAATTAAAATTAAATCCTCTTGCTCCAGAGTTTACTATTCATCAACTTCCTCGAGCCACACCAGGGAGTGCAGGGCTTGACCTTGCCAGCAGTAAAGATATGATTCTCTCTAAATGGGATGGAATAACTTTAGTCCCTACAGCTGTTTCAGGACAATTATTGCCTCAAACAGTTGGACTGATTATTGGAAGGAGTTCTAATTATCAAAAGAACTTTGAAGTTCTGCCAGGTGTTATAGACGCTGATTCACAGAACGATATAAAAATCATGGTTAGACCATTATCAGAAACAATACAAATACATAAAGGACAAAGAATAGCACAGTTATTGCTGCTACCCTACGTTAACTTACCTAATCCTATCCTAAAGAAAAAAAGGGATATGGGTCAATTTGGTTCTACAGATATAGTAGCCTGGGTGCAGGAATTAAATGAAAGGCCTTTTAAGGTTATTAAAATAAATGGAAGAAAATTTAAAGGACTTTTAGATACAGGGGCAGATAGGACATGTATTTCAGCCTCTGAGTGGCCCTCGAATTGGCCTGTACATAAGACAGGGTCATCTTTGTTAGGACTAGGCTCTGCCTCTGGTGTTATGCAGAGTACAACTCTATTGACATGGGAAGATGAAGGAAAATCAGGTTATATACAGCCTTATGTTTTACCTTCCCTGCCCTTTTCACTTTGGGGAAGAGACATGCTAGAAAGTATGAATTTAAGACTGGTAACAGCTGATCAACTTAATGAACAGCATTTTATATAGGGGCCACTGCAGATAAAATAAAATGGTTAACAACAGAGCCTGTATGGGTAAGTCAGTGGCCCCTAACACAGGAAAAATTACAGGCTCTAGAACAACTTGTACAAGAACAATTAGAAAAAGGACATTTAGAGGAATCTAATAGTCCGTGGAATACTCCAGTATTTGTGATAAAGAAAAAATCAGGTAAATGGAGATTATTGCAAGATTTAAGAGCTGTCAATGCAGTCATGGAAGATATGGGGGCCCTTCAACCTGGGCTTCCCTCTCCTGTAGCAATTCCAGAAGGTTGGCAAATTATCATAATAGACTTGCAGGACTGTTTCTTTACAATAAAATTAAATCCTGAGGACAGTCCATGTTTTGCTTTTAGTGTACCAGCTTCAAATTTTCAACGACCTTATAAGAGATATCAATGGAGAACATTGCCACAGGGTATGAAAAACAGTCCAACGTTATGTCAAAAATTTGTGGACCAAGCATTATTCAAGATAAGAAAAACATATGCAGACGCATATATAATTCACTATATGGATGATATTCTATTGGCACATCCTGATAAAGAAAAGTTAGAAAACATTCTTAAAGATACTATAGAACAATTAACAGCATATGGTTTGATTATTGCTCCTGAAAAAATTCAGAAAAATAAGCCTTTAAGTTATTTAGGACAATGGATTCATAATGATTATATTCAAACACAGAAAGTCACTATCAGAAAAGATAAGTTAAAAACTTTAAATGATTTCCAAAAATTATTAGGAGACATCAACTGGATTCGTCCACACTTGAAAATACCCACTGGGGCTTTGAGTCCTCTTTTCTCTATCTTGCATGGAGACTCACATCCGAGGTCTCCCAGAATACTGACCTCTGAAGCCTTGAAGGCTTTAGCCTTAGTTGAACAGGCTTTAACAGAAGCAAGAGTTAAACAAATAAATTATCAAAATAAATGGTCATTGCTAATGTTTGCTACGGGACATACTCCTACAGCTTGCCTATGGCAACAAGGAGTGTTAGAATGGTTACATCTTCCTCATATACAGGTAAAGATTTTAACAGACTATCCTTATATGTGCTCTTTGTTAATTATGAAAGGCAGACAAAGATCAAAAGAATTGTTTGGCAAAGAGCCTCACATACTTGTGACACCATATAATAAACAACAAGTCAAATGGTTGATACAGAATAATAAAGATTGGATTATTGCTTTGCAAGGATATGTGGGCCAGATTTTATATCATTATCCAAAACATCCTATTATTGAATTCACTAAAACAGTGGAATTAGTTTTCCCCAAACTTTGTTCACAGGAACCACTTGAACAGGCATTAGTTATTTTTACAGATGGTTCTTCCTCAGGAAGGGCTATGGTTTATACACCAGGTATGCAGCCACTTACAGAGGACGTAAACCAGACCTCAGCTCAGCGAGCTGAAATTAAAACAGTCATCTTAGCTTTTACAAATTTCCCTCAACCTTTTAACTTATATTCAGATTCTAAGTATGTGGTGAATTTGTTTCCAGCCTTAGAGACTGCCCTTTTAGTTGGGACTTCTACAATTTTACCTTTATTACAAGAATTACAGAAATTAATTCATAACAGGAAAGAAAAATTCTATATTGGGCATATACGAGGGCATTCCAATTTGCCTGGCCCTTTGGCCCAGGGAAATGCCATGGCTGATATGCTAACAAGAACTGTTGTAGGGACTGTTGCAGAAGCTCAGGAGAGTCATCAAATTCATCATCAAAATGCCCTAGCATTAAAAAGAATGTTTAATATCACTAGAGAACAAGCAAGACAAATAGTGAAGCAGTGTGGGGCTTGTCCACCAACTCATCATGTGCAAAAAATGGGAGTTAACCCCCGAGGTTTAAAACCTAACACACTTTGGCAGATGGACGTGACACATGTGCCTTCATTTGGGAAATTAAGCTATGTCCATGTTACAATTGATACCTTTTCTCATTTTATATGTGCTACTGCTAGATCTGGAGAGGCACTAAAAGATGTAATACAACACCTTATTTATTGTTTTCAAGTTATGGGTTGTCCCTCACAGATAAAAACAGATAATGGTCCTGCATACACTTCTAAAAGTTTTAAGCATTTTTGCGCTCAATGGAAAATTGTGCATACAACAGGTATTCCTTACAATCCACAAGGCCAAGCTATTATTGAAAGAGCTCATCAAATCTTAAAGTTACAGATTGAAAGGCTACAAAATGCTAATAAATATTTTTCTCCTCATCATATTTTATCTCATAGTCTTTTTGTAATAAATCATTTAAACACAAATGAGCAAAAGAAAACTCCAGCGCTCTCGCATTGGTCTCATCAATCTTCTGCCTCGTTGCCAAAAGTGTTCTGGAAAGATCTCTTAACCGGGTCCTGGAAAGGACCGGATGTGTTAATAACCTCGGGACGAGGATATGCTTGTGTCTTTCCACAGGATGCAGACACTCCCGTGTGGATCCCAGACAGACTCATCCGCCCAGACTGCACGCAGACGCCGAAGAAGGATGAGGCGGCGAAGCGAGCAGCTGCTGAGGCAGATGGAAAAACTGAAACTGAAAGCGCCAAAGAAAATCGATCTGACATGGACGAAGCTGAGACTCTTCACGCGAACAGCTAAAGATTTATTGCGCACTCAGGGGAAGCCCCTGACTGCTTCCATGTATTTTATGGCTTTTCTGTCATTACTGGCTGTAACTCCTAAAGTGCGGGGAACTCCTTACTGGGCATATGTTCCTAACCCTCCTCTATTGCAACCCGTGGGATGGCTAGATGATAATTATATTAAAATTCTGACTAATGACTCACTGCATGTAGGCGGAGCCCAAGATTCAGAGGCCAGACTAAGTACCTCCTCGTTTATAAATTACGAAGGACGGGCTGATTCTTTACCGATCTGCCTGGTTCTTCAGGGGAAGGTACCTCAGGGCTGTCTCCGCACCAGCTATAGAACTTTTCTGACAGACGCCCCTGACAGAAAAAACGCCGGTAAGCGATGGATGTGGGAGTTACAAATGCAAACATTAGGTTTCACTACTTTTAATGAATCTTATCTTCATGTATACAAAATGCCAATTACTTCTTGTTTATTGAAATATAGAGATAAGGATCACTTTTGGGATTCTTCTTTAACAAAATATCCTGCCTGGTTGTCATGTGGCTTTCCGAATGCAGCTACTTATTTCAACCCTAAAGGATCAAATATGGAAATTTGGGATTTTTCTGCTTCCTCAGGAGAAGGAAAATATGAGGAATACATTAAGGCTAACAAAGCAAAGTTTAATAATTTCCAACTACAAGACATGTTTGGGGAAAAAATAAGACGTTGGTATTCAAGTGGCTTTGTTAGTCCAATCTGGGTTGCAATGCAAGGCAATGTTTCTCGAATTCATTCAGACCTGTTTAGGTTAGTAGCTGCTTCTGGTATGATATTGGAAAGAAAGCCTAATATGACTAAACCTGAACCTATAGCTATTAAAGCCTGCGCTGCGTATCCTAATGCTTTACTATTAGCTCAATCAAGTCTTGTTAATATGACCAAAGTAGGGAAATCTTATCATGTGCATTGTCATTCTTGTAAACTGACTAATTGTATTTCTTCAGGAGAATCAAAAGATTTAGGTACTATATTAATAGTACGGCGGCCACCATATGTTATGCTGCCAGTAGATTTAGGGACAGATCCTTGGTATGATAATTCTGCTTTGCAAGTTTTAAAATCAGTAAATGAATTGTTGCGACCAAAGAGATTTGTTGCTGCCCTTATCTTAGGTATTGCAGCACTCATTTCAATATTAACAACTTTCGCTGTTGCAGCCACTGCTCTAGTACAGGAAATTCACACAGCTCATTATGTGAATTCTTTAAATAAAAATATTACTTCTGCTTTATTGGAACAAGCTGCTATTGATACTAAATTAGAAGCAAAAATTAATATTCTTGAAGAAGTAGTTTTAGCTTTAAGGCAAGATTTGGCTAACTTGAAGACCATGCTGTCCACCAGATGCCATGTTAATTTTCAATCTATCTGTGTTACTCCTCTACCATATAATGCCTCGGAATTCTGGGAAAAAGTTAAGGCTCATCTTCAGGGAGTATGGAAAGATAATGATATTACCCATGATTTAGAATCTTTACAAAAAGATATAACAGCTATGAGTCAGTCTCATTTGCAGATGGGAGGATTGGAATCTTTAGCTAAGGATCTTGAGACACAAATAAGACACTTGAACCCTTTAAATTGGATTCAATACTTTATCTTTATTGGGGTAATTATTCTTCTTTTGCTATTGGCTGTGTTTCTCTTTCCTATCATTTTTAAATGTCTTTTCAGTGCTATCAACACTGTGAAGCAAGAAGCCTTCGAGCTGCATTATAAAAACAAAAAAGGGGGAACTGCCATAGCCACGGCAAACTCGCCTGTGTAACAGAAGAAATGATGTTTCATAGGATGGGTGCCGAGGACAGAGGGCCAGTACTCCACGGAGGGATGCCCCCGGTGACCCCTTGGCAGTCGGCAACTGTGATGGTTCCGCCTGTCGTAGATAAGCCTCGAAGGCCCAGTTGCTTGCGTCTTTGGACATGTGTTTGTCTTATATTCTTGTTTTTCTTCCTTATAGCCCTTTCACAAGAAACCCCACAAACTAATCATAAGCCTATTTCTGTGACTGATGGGAACACTGAGAACAATCTGACTATTGGGGCAGCTCCACCATTGATTCGGGCCGTTGAAGAAGTACACAATATAAGCAGAGATAAAAATCTATCTTTAGGGCAATTCCTGGATGCAGTAGAATAGAAACAGTTATTCATTTATGAAAATGATACTAGTCCTTTGAAGGTTAAAATAGAGAGGCTAAGAGGGAACAGATATAATGGGTGTAAAACAGCAGAGTTGGAATTATAAAAATTGGCTATTCCCACGAGAAAGCTCCCTGGAGGGTACATACAGTACTATATTCATTAGCAATGGTGGACAGCACCGCGTTGGTCATCCAAATCTGAAAAGTATTTAGATCCTCTCCCTTATACGGGGGGATATGATAAATTTGGTCAACGATGGGTAAATTATGAAGGACAAAGGAGGTTGTGGAATTCCCTTCCTTTCTTGGAACGTCTAGCCAGGACACGTAAGCCTTGGTGTTTATACAACAGAGAGGAAAAACAACAGTATTTAAAAAAAATCAGGCCTGCTTTACAGTACTGGTGGAATCATGGCTGGAAATTTTTCCAGCCCTCTTGAGAATTAATAATCAAATTACTCAGTGGGGAAGAATCATTAAGCCCCTAACTAAGAAGAAAAACAAACTACTTAGTGAAGAAATATCTCTTACTCAGTAACTAAAGAGTTAAGAAATGGAATTGCATACAGCAGTGTCAAGTTCCTAGGAACGCTGTGAGCAGTGGCGTGCACCGCGAACCATGGTGTGAGACGTAATTCTTAGAACTAGCAGTATATTTCCTACCTCATAACCCTTGATAGCTCTGAATGTCTGAAAACACTTATTGTGGTCAATGGTGCGAGACGTGCTTGAGAAATGGGTGTTTCCTCCTTGATAGCTCTGAATATATAGTTAGAATGGAAAGTAGTTAAGATTGTTTTAAAATAATAAGGTCTGAGATCACTTGTTAATATGCTAAGTTTCCTTGTTCAATCTGTATAAAACCTTCATGAAACCTTCAGTAAATTGCAGCAGCATATTCAACTTAGAGTGTGTCTGTCTGTCATTTCCTCCCGAATCCCGAGTCCTCCTTGAACCTTCGCCCTTGTTCTCCCTCGGTCCTGATCTCCCCGAGAGTCAGTCTGCGGCACCCTATTAGTGTTATCTCTGTATACTACAACTGCAATGCAAAATCTTCAGAAGAAACACATTGCCTTAACTATTAGGACCAAAGATTTTCACGCCAAATGAAACAAATTTACATAAACGCTTCTTATCTCAGAGTCTCTTCTAATCCTTATTGGAGTTATCTCCATAGACAACAACTGTTCTGTAAAGAACTTAATAAGAAACACATTGTGTTAACTAGTACAAAGCAAAGAAGTACATGGCAGATGAAACAAACGTACATATTCGCTTGTAATCACAGAGTTTCTTGTAATCCTTATTAGAGTTATCTCCGTAGACAACAACTGCAGTGTAAAGAACATAAAAAGAAACACAATGTGTTAAACACCACAAAGAAAGATGTTCACGGCAAATGAAACAACCTTACATACTCGCTTCATTCTACAGAGTCTCTTGTAATCCTTATTAGAGTTATCTTCTTAAACAACAACTGCAGTGTAAAGAACGTAAGAAGAAACACATTGTGTTAACTAGGACAAAGCAAAGAAGTACAGGGCAAATAAAACAAACTCACTTATTCGCTTCTATTCACAGTCTCTTGTAATCCCTATTAGTGTTATCTCTGTATACTACAAATGCAATGTAAAATCTTCAGAAGAAACACATTCTGTTAACTATTAGGAAGAAAGATGTTCACCGCAAATGAAACAAATTTACATAAACGCTTCTTATCACAGAGTCTCTTGTAATCCTTATTAGAGTTATCTGCGTGGACAACTGTTCTGTAAAGAACTTAATAAGAAACACATGGTGTTAACTAGTACAAATCAAAGAAGTACATGGCAGATGAAACAAACGTACATATTCGCTTGTAATCACAGAGTTTCTTGTAATCCTTATTAGAGTTATCTCCGTATACAACAACTGCAGTGTAAAGAACATAGAAAGAAACACCTTGTGTTAACTAGTAGAAACGAAGATGTTCATGCCAAATGAAACAAACGTACATATTCGTTTGAAATCACACAATTCGTTGTAATCCTTATTACAGTTGTTTCGGTAGACAACAACTGCAGTGTAAAGAACTTAAGAAGAAATACATTGTGTTAACTTGCAAAAAGCAAAGAAGTACACAGCAAATGAAACAAACTCACTTATTCGCTTCTATTCACAGTCTCTTGTAATCCCTATAAGTGGTATCTCTGTATACTACAACTGCAATGTAAAGAACTTAAGAAGAAACACATTGTTTTAACTATTAGGAACAAAGATGTTCACGCCAAAGGAAACAAATTTACATAACCGCTTCTTATCACAGAGTCTCTTCTAATCCTTATTAGAGTTCTCTCCGTAGACAACAACTGTTCTGTAAAGAACTTAATAAGAAACACATGGTGTTAACTAGTACAAATCAAAGAAGTACATGGCAGATGAAACAAACGTACATATTCGCTTGTAATCACAGAGTTTCTTGTAATCCTTATTAGAGTTATTTCAGTAGACAACAACTGCAGTGTAAAGAACTTAGGAAGAAACACCTTGTGTTAACTAATAGAAACGAAGATGTTCATGCCAAATGAAACAAACGTACATATTCGTTTGAAATCACAGAGTTCTTTGTAATCCATATTAGAGTGATTTCGGTACACAACAACTGCAGTGTAAAGAACTTAAGAAGAAATACATTGTGTTAACTTGCACAAAGCAAAGAAGTACAAGGCAAATGAAACAAACTCACTTATTCGCTTCTATTCACAGTCTCTTGTAATCCCTACTAGTGGTATCTCTGTATACTACAACTGCAATGTAAAGAACTTAAGAAGAAACACATTGTTTTAACTATTAGGAACAAAGATGTTCACGCCAAATGAAACAAATTTACATAACCGCTTCTTATCTCAGAGTCTCTTCTAATCCTTATTAGAGTTATCTCCGTGGACAACAACTGTTCTGTAAAGAACTTAATAAGAAACACATTGTGTTAACTAGTACAAAGCAAAGAAGTACATGGCAGATGAAACAAACGTACATATTCACTTGTAATCACTGTGTTTTTTGTAATCCTTATTAGAGTTATTTCGTTGGACAACAACTGCAGTGTAAAGAACTTAAGAAGAAACACCTTTTGTTCACTAGTGGAAACGAAGATGTTCATGCCAAATGAAACCAACGTACATATTCGTTTGAAATCACAGAGTTCTTTGTAATCCTTATTAGAGTTATCTCCGTAGACAACTACTGCAGTGTAAAGAACATAAAAAGAAACACAATGTGTTAACCACTACAAAGAAAGATGTTCACGGCAAATGAAACAAACTTACATACTTGCTTCATCCTACAGAGTCTCTTGTAATCCTTATTAGAGTTATCTTCTTAAACAACAACTGCAGTGTAAAGAACTTAAGAAGAAACACATTGTGTTAACTAGGACAAAGCAAAGAAGTACACGGCAAATGAAACAAACTAACTCATTCACTTCTATTCACAGTCTCTCGTAATCCCTATTAGTGTTATCTCTGTATACTACAACTGCAATGTAAAATCTTCAGAAGAAACACATTGTCTTAACTATTAGAAATAAAGATTTTCAGGCCAAATGAAACAAATTTACATAAACCCTTCTTATCACACAGTCTCTTGTAATCCTTATTAGAGTTTTTTCCGTAGACAACTGTTCTGTAAAGAACTTAATAAGAAACACATTGTGTTAACTAGTACAAAGCAAAGAAGTACACGGCAAATGAAACAAATTCACTTATTCGCTTCTATTCACAGTCTCTTGTAATCCCTATTAGTGGTATCTCTGTATACTACAACTGCAATGTAAAGAACTTAAGAAGAAACACATTTTATTAACTATATGGAAGAAACATGTTCACTGCAAATGAAACAAATTTACATAAACGCTTCTTATCACAGAGTCTCTTGTAATCCTTATTAGAGTTATCTCCGGGGACAACAACTGTTCTGTAAGGAACTTAATAAGAAACACATTGTGTTAACTAGTACAAAGCAAAGAAGTACATACCAGATGAAACAAATGTACATATTCGCTTGTAATCACAGAGTTTTTTGTAATCCTTATTAGAGTTATTTCGGTAGACAACAACTGCAGTGTAAAGAACTTAGGAAGAAACACCTTGCGTTAACTAGTGGAAACGAAGATGTTCATGTCAAATGAAACAAACGTACATATTCGTTTGAAATCACAGAGTTCTTTGTAATCCTTATTAGAGTTATCTCCGTAGACACCAACTGCAGTGTAAAGAACATAAAAAGAAACACAATGTGTTAACCACTACAAAGAAAGATGTTCACGGCAAATGAAACAAACTTACATACTCGCTTCATTCTACCAAGTCTCTTGTAATCCTTATTAGAGTTATCTTCTTAAACAACAACTGCAGTGTAAAGAGCTTAAGAAGAAACACATTGTGTTAACTAGGACAAAGCAAAGAAGTACACGGCAAATGAAACAAACTCACTTATTCGCTTCTATTCACAGTCTCTTGTAATCCCTATTAGTGTTATCTCTGTATACTACAACTGCAATGTAAGATCTTCAGAAGAAACACATTCTTTTAACTATTAGGAAGAAACATGTTCACCGCGAATGAAATAAATTTACATGAACGCTTCTTATCGCAGAGTCTCTTGTAATCCTTATTAAAGTTATTTCCGGAGACAACAACTGTTCTGTAAAGAACTTAATAAGAAACACATTGTGTTAACTAGTACAAAGCAAAGAAGTACATGGCAGATGAAACAAACGTACATATTCGCTTGTAATCACAGAGTTTCTTGTAATCCTTATTAGAGTTATTTCAGTAGACAACAACTGCAGTGTAAAGAACTTAAGAAGAAACACCTTGTGTTAACTAGTAGAAATGAAGATGTTCATGGCAAATGAAACAAACGTACATATTCGTTTGAAATCACACAGTTCTTTGTAATCCTTATTACAGTTATTTCGGTAGACAACAACTGCAGTGTAAAGAACTTAAGAAGAAATACATTGTGTTAACTTGCAAAAAGCAAAGAAGTACACGGCACATGAAACAAACTCACTTATTCGCTTCTCTATACAGTTCTCTTGTAATCCCTATAAGTGGTATCTCTGTATACTACCAAATGCATGTAAAAAACTTAAGGAAGAAACACCCCCATTTTTTTTTTATTAGGAACAAAGATGTTCCCCCCAAAAGAAACAAATTTACATAACTGTTCTTCACCGAGTCTCTTCTAATCCTTATTAGAAGTTATTCCGTAGACAACAACTGTCTGAAAAGACTTAATAAAAAAACAATTGTGTTTGTATACAAATCAAGAAAGTAATGGAAAGTGAAACAAAGTACATATTTGTTGTAATCCAGGTTTCTTGTAATCCCTTTTGGTTATTTCGAAGACAATGTTCTGTCAGAACTTAATAAGAAAACATTTGTTAACTGTAAAAGCAAAGAAGTACATGGCGAGAAAACAAAAGTACATATTGCTTTAA